>JAESUZ010001404.1:0-86546 GCA_017311185.1 Proteles cristata cristata
TGCTGGTTTGTTTTTAACACAAATCCCAGCATTAACTTCCAACCGTCTGCACCCTGCTGCTGCCAAAGGAAGGGCTGGCCTTGACCAGCTCCGCGGGTGGGGTGGGGGGAGGCCTGGCTGGTAAGTGTCTCTTTACCTGGTCTGGGGCCGCCCCGAATAGTCACAACATGACTTCTGGTGGGGGCTCTGGGCCCCGTGGTGTTGGCTCAGCCTCTGGGGCAGCTGGAGGCGGAGGTCAGCGCGCCTACACGACCCCGAGGAGAACCCCGGACGCTAAGGCCGCGTGCCACCCCACAGGTCAGAACCGGGAGCTCCTGCCTGGTCTGCCCCGCCCCCGCCCCGCCCAGGAGGGAAACCCCGCCCTTGGCCGACATCGCCCCGAATCCCTGAATCGCGGGGAGGACACGGGATCTGGGATCCTCCCCGAGAAGAGCAGGACCCGAGAGCGTCGCGGGGACCCAGAGACACCGGCAGGAGACCGCCCTTCCCGCCCCCAGCCACCCGCTGTGGGCCTGGCCTGGGGCTCGTACCTCCGGGTGGAACTGCTGCTCCGCGCGGGAGTGGCAGTGCTGACAACTGTCCCCGCGGTCACACCTCGCGGGCTCACCCCACTCGTCACCGTGCTTCACGCTGGGACAAGGCGTGGACCTGGGGGCGGGGCAGGGGAGACGTCGGGGTGCTCAAGGGCGGTGCACACGGCCCCCGGGGGCGCACCTCAGGGTGAGGGCCGCCTGAACCCAGACGGGGTTTGAGCCGGTTCCACAGCATGTGTGGCTCGGAGGCTTGGATCGGTTCACAACGGGTGTGGCTCGTGCAGGGCTCGGTGCTGTGCGTGTGCCCCGCACGGCGGAGAAGGCGGAGCACGGTGTGCCTGAGACCAAGTAGGGGCAGAGGCTGTGTGCGCGCACGGAGGGGTGGGGGCGGGCCCGTGGGCGGGGCTCGGCGGGCCGGGCGCGCCCCGGGGCGGCGCGGCATGGGGAGGGGGTGGGGGCTGGCCCGGCGGGGCTCGGCGGGGGGCTCGGCGGCGCGGCGGGGGGCGGGCTGGCGGGCGCCGCGGGCGGGGCGGGGCGGGCGGGGCGGGGCGCGGGCAGGGGGGCGGGGGGCGCGGGGGCGGGGGCCGGGCGGGGGGCGGGCGGGGCGGGGCGCGGGGGGTGGGGCGCGGCGGGGGGCGGGGCGGGGCGCGGGCGGGGGGCGTGGTGGGGGCGGGGCGCGGCGGGGGGCGCGGCGGGGGCGCGGGCGGGGGCGCGGCTGGGGCGCGGCGGAGCGCGGGGGCGCGGTGGGGGCGGGGCGCGGGGGGCGGGGGCGCGGCGGGGGCGCGCGGGGGGGGCGCGGCGGCGGGGGCGCGGGCGGGGCGCGCGGCGGGGCGCGGCGGGGGGGCGGGGCGGGGGGGCGCGGGCGGGGGGGGCGGCGGCGCGGTGGCGGGGGCGCGTGGGGGCGCGGCGGGGGCGGGCTGGGCGGCGCGGCAGGGGGCGCGCCCGGGCCCCGCTCACCTGTACTGGAAGCTGCGCGGGCTCCGCCGCCGGTCCCTGCTGTTGTGGTAGTGCGGACACGCGTAGCCCTGGCGACACAGGCGCGGCGGCTTCGGACACGGCTCCGTCTTGTAGCTGCCCAGCACGAAGCTGGCGTCTGAAACACGGGGGGCCACATGGGAACGCGTGCACGCGGGCCGAGGGCCGACCCCACGGCCGCAGCGCGGCGCCCACACCCGCCACAGCCTGGAGGCGCCTGCAGAGCCGGACCCTCGGCGAGAGCCAGACGCGTCTCCGCCCCGCGGGACCCCAGCGGTGGGACGCGGCTGCTCCGGGGCGGGAGGGCACGTGGCTGCCAGGGGCTGACGGGGTGACGGCCGCACCGCACTGAGGGTACTGATAACCCCTGAAACGCACACTTTAAAACGGTGCCGTTTAACCCAGATATCAACAGTGGATTTGGGGTGGCAAGGACCTGTGATGCCAGCTCGCGGGCCATGACAGACGTCCGGCTGTGGTGGGGACGCCGCACACATGGGGTCACAGGGCATATAGGAATTCTGTACTTTCCTATCAGTGGAACTCAAAGCTGCTCTAAAAAATAGTGTATCCTTAATTTTCTTAGAAAAATTTTTAATGTTTATTTGTAAGAGAGAAACAGTGTGAGCAGGGAAGGGCAGAGAGAGGGAGACACAGAATCTGAAGCAGCTCCAGGCTCTGAGCTGCCAGCACAGAGCCCCACACAGGGCTCGAACCTGCGAACAGTGAGACCATGACCTGAGGCAAGCATGGGTGCTGAACTGACTGAGCCTAGGTGCCGGTGCCCCTCATATTTTTTTAAATAGTCAATTTCTTGTTCTCTAAATTTTATCGCAAAGCAGAAACAAAAAACCCCACCTGATGTCATTTGGAAACAAGAACTGAGAGAAGATGCCTAGAAACCATCCCCACTCTCAGGCGGGCTAATGACCAACACGGCTCCTGCACACGCCCTGTTCCCCAGGCACTTGCCCGGCAGGGCTGAGCCCCCCACGCCCAGGTACGGGCGAGCGCGGGGGAGGGGCAGGCGGCGCCAGCACCCGAGACGACGCGGCTGGACCCTCGGAAGATGTCCCCAGGTTGAAATTTAACGTTACCCTAATGTCCGGCCACACCAAATACAATTTGAACTCATTAAACGACACACAGAGGGGCACAGAAAGACAAAAGGGGGTTTGAGAAATAAGCCCATTTTAAGAAAACAGAAATGAGGGGCGCCTGGGGGGCTCAGTCAGTTAAGTGTCCAACTCTTGGTTTCAGCTCAGGTCATGACCCCGAGATCTGTGAGTTCAGGCCCCACATGGGGCTCTGGGCTGACAGTGCAGAGCCTGCTTGGGAGTCTCTTTCCCTCTCTCTGCCCCTCCCCTGCTCTCTGCCTCTCAACATATATAAATAAACTTTATATTTAAAAAAAACAGGGCGCCTGGGTGGCTTAGTCGGTTAAGCGTCCGACTTTCGCTTAGGTCATGATCTCGCGGTTTGTGGGTCCGAGCCCCGCGTCGGGCTCTGTGCTGACTGCCAGCTCAGAGCCTGGAGCCTGTTTCAGTCTGTGTCTCCCTCTCTCACTGACCCTCCCCTGCTCGCGCTGTCTCTCTCTCTCTCTCTCCTAGAAATAAAAAAAAATTTAAAAAAATTAAAAAAAAAACAAAAACAAAAACAGAAATTAGAGAACATTTATTCGCAAGCGCCGAGCAGGTGCCTTGTGCAGATACAGTCCGATACAACCTTGACACCATGACCTGAGCCAAAGCCGGACACCTAACTGAACCACCCAGGCGCCCCCAACCGTGCGACATTCTGAAAAAGGCAAAGCCACGGCACCGAAACCGTGGTGTGAAGGCTCAGTGGTGGCCGGGGCCGGAGCGGGAGCCCTAGTGGGAACTGTGGACGCAGGTTCGTGTGTCCGTCTTGGTTCCCGGGCTGTCACAGGCGTGTCACGTTTTCACCAGGGAAACGGAGGGGTGCACGGGACCCTGGGCCACCAGCAACATGTCCGGATCTAAAAAGCCCAACAGGTCAGATCGGCCGATTACAGGCCAAACCACCACACAGGGACGGAAGAGGAAGAGGTGGAAGCCACAGACGGGGGCGGCGCGCTCACCACGAGGGCCGGCGCCACAGGCTCCGTGGAAGAGGCTCAGAAGCCGAAGCCAGAGCGCCTCACTGGACGTTTGTGACCAGCCCCGGGGGCGGGGGAGGAGGGCCGCCCCGCAGGGCGGAGCCACAGGCCTCTGGCCGCCTCGGGCTCTCCCTCGCTGAGCTCAGCTATAGGCACCCCCAGGCTGGAACACGGGCGGCAGGAGGTGCTCAGGGGCGTCTTCCGGAACGCCAGAAACCGTGGGCAAAGCACGGGTCCTCAGGCGCTGGAAGCGGGGAGCTGCGGGCACCCGGCCCAGCTCTGAGGCGGCCCTCCCCCAGCAGCGACAGCACACCAGGGGGACGAGCACTCAGCACAAGTGGGTGCCCCTGAAACACAGAGGGGGCCGTGGGGCCGGCCGGCAGGTGCCACCGTGGGGGGGGGGACGTGGGGCACTTCGTCTCCATGTGGGGGCTGGGGAGGGGCAGAGACGGGAGGAGAGTGCCGGTCAGCCTCGCACGACCTTTGCGGGCCTATCTGGTACCCCGGGCCCTGGCGTGGACTCCCGGGGGCCGGCAAAGACACGTGCCAGGGCACAACGGTGTGAAAGCATCACTGACACAGATGACATCGGCCGAGCAAGTCTGAGGGGACCCATCACGACTTCCGGGGCTTTTCTCAAAATGGCATTGCCCTTCTCAGCTACCCGGAACAGACAAACACCCGGAGAGAAGGCAGACTAGCGGGTGCCAGGGCGGGGGGGTGCTGCTTAACGGGCACAGGGTTCTGGAATTAGTGCAAATGGTTGCACGCCACTGACTGTACAGAATGACACGAATCGTTCACTTTAAAACAACTGAAACAGTACACTTACGTCCTGTGTATTTACAATAAAAACCCCCAAAATGTCACCACCCACGGCCACCACCTGTGGAGCCTGCCAGGAACGCGGGTCCCCCAGCCCGAGGGACACAGATGAAGGCTCCTGGAGACCCACGGGGGGAGACAGGGATGTCCCAGGAGCAGGTGTGCGGTGAACGTCGGCCCGGCTCCGGGACAGGGGCCCGCCACACAGCCCCCTCCCCAGGCAGCAGCCGCAGGCTGACCGTCCAGGGCAACCTTGGGGCCTGGACGCTGGGACCCCACCGGCCACCACTCCCTGAGGGGCTGGGCTGACATACTCAACTGGAGACTCAGTTTCCCCATCTGGTCTATAAACGAAGGCAGTGAGGTCCACCGCGTGGGGGAGACGGCGAGGCCCCCCCCCAAGGCCTCAGGGTTACCTTGCCACCGGGGGTCCTCGCCCAGGATCTTCTCGATCATGGCCTGGCTGGCCACCGCCCCAGGCTGCAGGTCAGGGGTGCCGTCCCCGCCGCCCAGCGGGCCGTTCTGCAAGGCTTCCTGGGCCTGCAGCTCCCTGCGGGCAAACGGCACACGGGTTACAGCGCCGCCCGGCGTCTGTGCGGCCCGCCTGCAAGCTGACCCCATCATTTGCTTCTGTCGCTCTGCGGAGCCACCGAGAAGGTCCGGGACGGCTGGGTGGGCCTCAGGCCTCGGTCACGGCCCTGTCCCGGGACGGATCCGACGGCTTCAGAGCCGGGATGCGTTTAGCAGGGACTCACCTGCCCCCGCCAAGGGCACTGCGGCGCACGGGCTGGGCTCCCAGGGGCACACGGGGGCGGACGGAAACCTCGTCAGACGTAGAGCCGAGGCCAGAGAGCGAATCGCTCGGGCCCACAGCCGGAGAGGTGAGCGGCCGCCCGCCCCGCGGACGCCCCACACACCTGATGTCACAGACGGGCGGCCGCAGGTCCAGCGGGCCGTGCGCGAAGGCGCAGTGCAGCCCGTTCTTGACACAGTGGCCGCGGGCGTCCGTCTCGTGGATGCACGTGCCCGTCTTGTAGTAGCGCAGATGGTACTTGCGCTCCGTGTCCCCGGTCGTCCGGTGCAGGTAGGGACACCTGGGAAGCAGAAGGGTGGACACAGGCCATCTGAGGCCTCGGGGCGTGGGGATACCCGCAGCACGGAGCTGCGCCCCTCCTCGTCGGCACCCGGCCACGCACCTGCTCGCACAGTCTCATCTTCGCACGAGCATCTGCTCTAATGTCTAATGGCGGGACTGCGGTCCTGGGCGGGGCCCGTCCCCTGGACTTGACCCCCCCGCACTCAGAGGCCCCACAAATCCCTCAAGTACATCTGGTAGAAACACCAAATTTTCTGGAAATCATCCTGCATAATTTTCTGAATCCAGAAAAAGGAAGTTCGCCCCCAGAATGCAGCTGCACCGCTCAGTTTTCCTGACGAGCTCCCATCCCGCCCAGGGGCTTCAGGGGACCCTCGAGGAAGGGGCCTGGGGAGAGACTCAGGGGCCTGGACCTGGCTGGAGGAGGAGGCTGGTGGGGGCCGGCCAGGAGAGCGGTGGGCGCAGGGGGGGACCGGGGGGGGCCACGGACAGCGGATGCAGGGAGGTGGGAAGAATCACATGCACTGGATACAGAGGGGGCAGGAGTGCCACGTGCCCCAGGTGTGGGGGTGCAGGGGTGCCACGTGCCCCAGGTGGCTGGGGGGCCACGTGCCCCAGGTGCAGGGGCAACGTACCCAGGTGCTGGGGAGGCAGGGGTGCCACGTGCCCCAGGTGCGGTGGGGGCCACGTGCCCCAGGTGCAGGGTGCCCCCGTGCCCCAGGTGGAGGCAACGCCCCAGGTGTGGGGGCAGGGTGCCACGTGCCCCAGGTGCGGGGGGGCAGGGGTGCTGAAGCAGCGGGGGCAGGGGTGCCGTGCTGTGGCAGGTGGGTGCCACCGTGCCCCAGGTGCGGGGAGGGGCACAGGTGCGGGGGCAGGGGTGCCACGTGCCCCAGGTGCGGGGGGCCATGAGGTGCGGTGGGTGCCACGCAGGGAGGTGCGGGGGAGGGTGCCACGCTGCTCCAGGTGCGGGGGGGCGGGGTGCCACGTGTTCCAGCAATGGATACAGGTGCAGGGGGCAGGGGTGCCAGGCCCCCAGGTGCCGGGGGGCAGGTGCCACCCCAGGTGCGGGGGTGGCCTGTGCGGGGGGGTGCCACGTGCCCCAGGTGCAGGGGTGCAGGGCAGCAATGCCTCAGGTGGGGCAGGGGTGCCACGTGCCCCCCAGGTGCGGGGGGGGGGCAGGGGTGCCACGTGCCCCGGGGGAAAGGCAGGGGGTGTCTCCAGGTGGGGCCACGTGCCCCAGGTGCGGGGGCAGGTGCAGGGGTGCAGGGGTGCCGGCGCCCCTGGTGCAGGGGTGCCACTGCGGCCCTGCCAGGTGCGGGGGGGGCCACGTGCCCCAGGTGGGGGCAGGGGTGCCACGGCCCCAGGTGCGGGGGGCAGGTGTGCCCCAGGGGTGCCACGTGCCCAGGTGCGGGGGCAGGGAGGCCACGTGGTGCGGGGGGGTGGGGCTTGTCTGCCTGCCAGGTGCTGGGGCAGGGTGCCACCCCAGGTGCGGGGGCAGGGAGCCACGCCCCACAGGCGGGGGCAGGTGCCACGTGCCACCGTGGCCAGGTGCAGGGGTGCCACGTGCCCCAGGTGCGGGTGGGTGCCACGTGCCCCAGGTGCCACGCACCAAAAGTGGGGGCGGGGGTGCCACGTGCCCCAGGTGCGGGGGGCAGGTGCCCAGGGGTGCCACGTGCCCCAGGTGCAGGGGGGGCAGGGGTGCCACGTGCCACGTGGCTCCCTGGTGCGGGGGCAGGGGTGCCAGGTGCTGGGGGCAGGGTGCCACGTGCCCCAGGTGCAGGTGCCCCGTGCCCCAGGTGGGGGCAGGGTGCCACGTGCCCCAGGTGCGGGGGGCAGGGGTGCCACGTGCCCCAGGTGCGGGGGCAGGGGTGCCACATGCCCCAGGGCGTGGGGGCAGGGGGTGCCACGCGCCCTCCCAGGTGCGGGGCAGGGGTGCCACTCTGCCCCAGGTGCGGGGCAGGGGTGCCACGTGCCCCAGGTGCGGGGGCCACGTGGGTGCGTGGGGCAGGGGCCAGGGGTGCCCCAGGTGCGGGGGGGGCGCACACGTGCCCCAGGTGCGGGGCAGGGGTGCCATCGTGCCCTGGTGCGGGGGCAGGGGTGCCACGTGCCCCAGGTGCGGGGGGGGTGCCACGTGCCCAGGTGCGGGGGGCAGCGGGGGGCAGGGGTGCCACGTGCCCAGGTGCGGGGCAGGGTGCCACGCGTGCCTCAGGGGGGTGCCACGGTGCCCCAGGTGCGGGGGGGTGCCACGTGCCCCTGGTGCTGGGGTGGCAGGGCGCACGCGGTGTCTCCTGGAGCGGGGGGGGTGCCAGGTGCGGGGGCAGGGGTGCCACGTGCCCCAGGGCGGGGGCAGGGGTGCCACGTGGTGCAGGTGGGGGCAGGTGCCACGTGCCATGCCCAGGTGCGGGGGCAGGTGCCACCCCTGGTGGTGGGGTGCAGGGTGCCCAGGGGCGGGGGTGCCAGGGGTGCCCCTGTGCCCAGGTGCGGGGGGCAGGGTGCCACGTGCCCCTGGTGGGGGCAGGGGGTGCCACGTGCCCCAGGTGCGGGGGGGGCAGGGTGCCTGGCCAGGGGGCAGGTGCCACGTGCCCCTGCGGGGGGCAGGGTGCCACGTGCCCCAGGGGCGGGGGGCCCCACGTGCCCCAGGGGTGCGGGGGGCAGGGTGCCACGTGCCCCAGGTGCGGGGGCAGGGGTGCCACGTGCCCCAGGTGCGGGGGGGGGGGGCAGGGTGCCACGTGCCCCAGTGTGCGGGTGCCACGCGGCCCCAGGTGTGCCACGTGCCCCAGGTGCGGGGGCAGGGGGGCCACGTGCCCCTGGCGGGGGCAGGGTGCCACGCGGCCTGGTGGGGGGGCGGGTGCCACGTGCCCCCGGGGGCAGGGGGGCGGGGGGGGCAGGGGTGCCACTCGTCGGTGCCAAGCCCCACACGCCCAGGGAGAGCCCCCCGCGGCTGCCCAGGCGGGCTGGCTTCGCACGTGGGGCTGGGCACCGAGCCCACAGGGAGGAGACTGCAGACAGGAGCCGCAGAAGAGGGAGGAACTCTGCCAGGACCTGAGCCGGGGGCGCCGAGGGGGCTCAGTGAAGCGTCTGACTCTTGGCTTCAGCTCAGGCTGTGATCTCACCGTTAATGAGTTCGAGCCCCACGCTGGGCTCTGCTGTCAGTGGGGAGTCAGCTTCGAAACCTCTGCGCACCCCCCCGGCCCTCCCTGCTGTCTCTCAAAAATAGACATTTAAAAAAATGTTTTAAAAACCTAGTTTTTGGGGCGCCTGGGTGGCTCAGCCGGTTAAGCGTCCGACTTTGGCTCAGGTCATGATCTCACAGTTCGTGGGTTCGAGCCCTGCGTCGGGCTCTGTGCTGACAGCTCAGAGCCTGGAGCTGCTTCAGCTTCTGCGTCTCCCTCTCTCTCTGCCCCTCCCCTGCTCACACACGCTCTCTCTCTCTCTCTCTCAGAAATAAATAAAAAATTAAAAATATACAATTGAAAAAAATCTATTTTAAATAAACTTAATAAAAAGGAAAGGAGCCTGAGCCAGCAACGCCCCGTCCCGCGGGAGGGGTGAGGCAGGGGGCAGCTGGGGCCCTTCCCCACCCCCAGGGAGGGCTGAGGAGCACGGGCGACGCTGGTCAAGGCTCGGTGCCACCTCGCTACCCGGCTGCCGGAAGCACCGAGGGGATGCCCCCCCAGAGCAGGGCTGAACCCCAAAGTGAAGGCCTGGGGGACCACTCACCCTCCAGCCTGTCCCCTACAGTCACTGGCAGGCACGGCCGTCAGACCGTGCAGCACCTGGGGCGTGCGGGGCGCGAGGGGAGCGGGCGCGTGTCCCTGGGAACAAGGCAGAGGCCGAGCGAGAAGCCGGCTGAGGGTCCGGCTGTTCCGCTGAGACCCCGATGTGGCCTCGAGGACAGTCCGCGCCCGGGGCCCAGCACGTGGCCGGCAAGAGCCTCAAGCCGCCAACGACCCAGGCGCCCACCCGATGAGGCGTGGGGGCGGCAGGAGGCCCCTGCGGACCCCGGGAAGGGCCGCAGCCTCGAAAGGGAGCACAACTCGGGCGTGTTTAGGCTCGCGGAGACCTCGAGGACGCGCCGCTCAGCGAGAAAAGCCAGACGCAAAGCCGCGTGCCGGGCGATCCCACTCTACGGGGTCGCGGAAGCCGGAGCCAGGGCGACGAGAGGTGGGGGTGGGTGCGAGGGGCCCGGGTGGCAGGTGGGGCGTCAGCGCTGAGTGGGGACAGAGCTGCTGCTTGCGAAGAAGAGGAGGATTTGGGAACAGGCAGTGGGGACGGTTTGGTACCACCCTACGAAAGTCATCAATGCCGCTAAACCTCACACCCAAAAGTGGCTAAAATGGCAAATCCTACGTCACAAGTATTCTGTTGTGGTCGCAAACAGAGCCCACTGGACACCGAGGAGACTCCGTGCCCGTGTGCAGACGAGCGGGCGTCAGGCCCGGCCCCTGCGGGGTTTTCACACGCGGACGCCCGGCATCTCGGCACGCGGGCGGGGTGCAGAGCACCGCCAGCGCCCCGGGGCCCTCGGACGAGCCCGCGGGGAGGATGCGCACCCCCTCGGCGACGGCAGAAACTGGAGACGGGGCAGGGTGCCCTGGCCAAGTGCTCCCGGAACAGTCCGCGAGCACCGTGAGACACAGGCAGGCGGCACGCGGACGGGCGCCTCGGTGGCACGGCGTGAAAGCAAGCACGACGACTCGAGACACACACCTGAGAAAGGAGACCGGGCGCGGGGCCACGGGCCACGGCGGGTCCTGGGCAACCCCCTCCACGCAGCTGTGCCTGGGCCCCACGCCTCCACCGCCAGCCCGCGCTCGCGCATCGCCCTGGCCTGGGACTTGGTCGCTGGGCACCGGGGGCGCGGCAGCGGTCACGGGGAGTCCGCGACTCTGCAGGCGAACGCTGCTCCTCACCCACACTGCGCCCCGGGGGGGCGCCCGCGGCGGGTGCGGGCCGCCTGACTTCCCGGGTCACAGCCCAGCCCGCGCCCGGCCCCCAGCTAAGCACCCTCCTTTCCTCTCTGGCGCCATCGCCAAGGCAACCGGAGCCCCGCCAGCCCCGCCCAGCCCGGAGCGCGGGAGGGAGGGAGGACCTCGAGGTTCTGGAGGGAGGACCCTGAAGGAAGGACAGCGGCCCGACTGCAGGAGCTCCAAGCAGCGAGGGCCCAGGCGCAGCACAGGGGCAAAGCCCGCACCTCCTCCTTCGCGGGAAGACCCAGGGCTCGGCCCAGGACTGCAGGCAGAATCTGCCACCGATAACCCATCCCAACGCATCCCGGGCCACCGCCCCCAGGCCGTGCCCCGGGGTGATTCAGGAGATCTGCCACAATCAGTGACCCAAACAGTGTCACTGAAACAGGGTTGGGGGTGACTGTCCGATTCTTGCTTCTGGCGCAGCTCATGATCCCAGGGTCGTGGGACGGGGCCCTGCGCCAGTCTCCGTGCTGAGCGTGGAGCCTGCCTGGGACTCTCCCCCCCTCTCTGCCCCTCTCCCCTGCTTATGCGCACATGCGTGCGCACTCTCGCTCTAAAATAAACTCCGGCAGGTCTACGTCGATGGCATGACGGAGCGGGACGTGCGGGACCCCGGCACAGTCGCGGCGCTCCGGGACCCTGGAGCCAGGTGCAGGGAGGACGGGATCAGGGGCTCACGGCCGCCCCGCACGTCCAGGAACGGGAGCCTGGCGTTGTCCCCTCCCTCGGGCAGCCCTCGCCTGAAGCAAAAGCAGAGCCACCGAGGCCGGTCTGCGACGGGCGACAGAAGCGGCCCACCCGGCTCAGACCCACCGTGCGTGAGCGCCGGCCGGGAGCACACCGGGCCAGGCGTCAGAGCCCCTGGAGGCCTTGCCGACCCCAAACCGTCCAGTCCCCCGAGTCCAGGTGGGCTCCTCGGATCCCAGGTGCCGGTCCAGGGACCGCAACGGGGGACTGCTGGGCATTCGGGACATTCAGGTACAACCGGACTCGCTGCCAGGGCCCAAGGAGCTCAAACGGGTGGGAGACAGGGACGGAGCACGGACACGACGGGGCTGCAGCCCAGAACAAGCCAAGCACCGCCAAGCGGTCACACGACGCGGGGAACAGCAAATGAGGACAAAGGGACGAGCCGGGGGCTAGAGCTGGGGGGCCTCTGGGGACAAGCTCGAGGGTCCGCTCACATCTGCCCCCTCTTCTTGGACACCAGGGGTGGGGGGCTGCCAGCTCACCCCACGTCAGCCCCGCACTCCCACCCTCTCTGGAAGACAGAAGCCCCCACTGGCCGCCTCGCCTCCCTCGCAACCTCGCTCGCTCTGCAGGCTAACAACGTGCCCAAGCAGCAGGTGTCTTCCAGACTGAGCAGCTCCCCGGCTCCTGACTATTACACGGTAACATTCAGGACCCGCCCTTGGCTTTCACCCAGGCCCTAAAGGCCCAAGCAGAGCTCACCTGTAAGGCCAGTTTGGAGCAAACCTACAGCTGCGCTGAAGTGAAATTCACCCAGAGCTTCGGGCCGTAGACGCTTGGGTTTTTACAACTAAACACGCAAGCGTCTGTCCACAGAACGATCAGGCTGAAGGCGGCGAGGGGCGGCAGGCACGCCACAGCCCCGACACCTGGGACAGCAGGCTCCCACAAGCACCGCGGCTTCCTGAGTCGGAAGCCACGGACTCGCACATCACCGGCCCACCTGACCCAGGGCCTGTGGGGGGAAGAGCCAGGCCAGCCAGGGGAGCCCTGAAAGCCTCAGGCCGCAGTAATGGGACCCGCCCACTTCCTCCTAAGCAAGAGATTCCACAACTGGGGGTCTGGAGGGCGACTCCCCAGAACAGCCTGCGGACCGCAGGGGGGTGGGGGGCTAACAGAGGAAGGAGAGTGGCTACTTTGCACACGAGCCAGTGGGGGCTGTTTGATTTTCCCCAGTGAAGATGTTCGCCCAAGGGCCCTGGAGGGCCCCCGAGGCCACTGGGAAGGCGCCTGACCATCCCCAGGAGGCCCGCACCCGCTCTCCCACAGCAGCAGGCGCCAATCACACCCGGATTCCAGGTGCGAGCACCCAGGCCAGCCCTGACGGTGGAGGGTCCGGCGTGGAGAGCGGGCCCAGCTCGGGCCGGGGACTGTCCACACCGGCTGCCTCTCAGAGCAGCTTTCAGGAGGCGGCTGGACCAGCAAATCCTCCCGGACAGGAGTCGCTCTCCTTGAAGCCAAGCCCAAGAAACACCTGAGCTGCAGGTACACGTGGGAACAGCGAGTGGGGCTGGGCCAGACCCAGGCTCGGAAGCGGCTTCCTGCGCCGCCGCCGCCGCCTCTCCCGAGAGCTGCCAAACGCACACACCGCGCACACACCGCTGGCCGCTGGCCGACCCTGGCGGGCTAGTAACCCCTGGGGCGGGAACACGTGACCCAAAGGACCCATCGCGCCCAGCCTCGGAGAAGGGGCGTGCCCGCCAGAGCAGAGGCCCGAGGGAGAGCCGAGCAGTGGACGCGAGGGCGCCCGAGGAGAAAGGGGGGTAACAGCGGGGCTGCCCACGGGGAGGGGAGATGACAGTGGAGGTCACCCAGAGGTGACACTTGGAGCACCACGGGGGGGGAGGCCTGGGTGAAGGGGTGACAGCCACCGCAGGAGGGGGACAGTGAGGGGAGAAGGTGTGCGTGCGCGCCAGCCTAGGAAAGGCCGAGACAGCAGGGGCGCCACCTGTCCCGGGGTCCCCGGCCCGTCCTGCCCCACAGCTGCAGGAATAATCCCGGATGCTCAGGTCACCGAACAAGGGCTGACGGGCCTTTGCTCTCTGATAGTATTCGTGTTTTAAAATAATAGGTCGGCTGGGGCGCCTGGGGGGCTCAGCCGGTTAGGCGTCCGACTTTCGCTTAGGTCATGATCTCACGGTTCGTGGGTTCGAGCCCCGCTTCGGGCTCTGTGTTGACAGCTCAGAGCCTGGAGCCTGTTTCAGTCTGTGACTCCCTCTCTCTCTGACCCTTCCCTGCTCACGCTGTCTCTCTCTCTCTCCTAGAAATAAATATAAAATATTTAAAAAATAAATAAAATAAAATAATAGGTCGGGCTGGGGGACGCCTAGGGGGCTCAGCCGGTTAAGCCGGACTTCAGCTCTGGTCACCATCTCCCGGTTTGTGGTTTCCAGTCACCTCTGGCTTTGTGCAGACAGCGTGGAGCCTGCGTGGGACCCTCTCTCTCTCCCTCTCTCCCTCCCCCACCCTCAGCCCCTCCCATAAACATTAAAAAAAAAAAACAGGTTGGTAGTTCATATGCCCCACACAACTTTCGAGAACCCCCATGAGCTGAAATAAAAGGTTCTGTCCTTACTCTGAAAGGTAGTCACTACTGACAAATGCCATTCAGGTGCTTTGTGAACCAGAACATGTCACCAAACAGGACAAACTGTGCCATTCCACCGTGGGGGAGAGACGGTCCCTCCCCCGTGGACCTGAGCGGCCATTACTAAGGAGAGGCCCCCAGGGGCCACATATGCTCTCTGCCCACACTTTCTGAAGTTCAGGGTGAAGCCTGATACAAGTGACAACATCTCTGCTAAGACACGCGTGACTTTCTTACTACACGGGGGTCGCAGGCTGCACCCCAAACAGAAAATGCCAAACCAGCGCCTAACTGCCCCTCGTCCAGGCTCTCAGTGATGGCCTCTGTGTCACTGAGATGACATGGCAATATTTCTGTAATAAATAATTGCCTGGGGGGCTCCGTCGGTTGAACGTCGGACTTCGGTTCAGGTCATGATCTTGCAAGTTTCTGAGTTCAAGCCCCATGTCAGGCTCTGTGCTGGCAGTTCAGAGCCTGGAGCCTGCTTCGGATTCTGTGTTTCCCTCTCTCTCTCTGCCTCTCCTCCCTCATGCTGGCATGCTCTCTCTCTCAAAAATAAAACACATAAAAAAAAAAAAACCAAACCAGTTGCCGGTTATTTAATTACTATTGAGTCCAGCTGAAATGACCACCTCCAGATGCTTCATCCTGCAAGAACGGGGTGCCACCTGGAGTCCAGCAACGGGGCCCAATCAATACCAGGACATGACCAATACCAACAGCTGTCCCAGTGTGCTTTCTGTATGGGCACCAAAAGCATCGACGAATACGGTCAGTCCCTCACAAAGGGCTCTGGGAGGGGGTCAGACACAGCGGGTGACTGGATCCCATATGGGGTCAGGCAGCACCGCCCTCCGCCCCCAACCTTGGGTATCTCAGGACCCAAGGCGCAGAGAGGTGACTGACGTGGGCAAGAGAAATGGGGGCCTGATTCCAGGCCTCAGCCCGAGAAACACAGGTCTTCTTCTGTTTGCCGAAAATATCAGTTTAAGAAGCAGTTGGATAAGGCACTTGTAAAAGCCCCCACAAGCGGAACCAGGGAGGGCCGGGCACGTGCTTCGGCAGGCTTCAGGCCGCCCGCACCGCTATCCTGTTTACGTCTCTGGTGCTCAACTGAAAGTCTTCGAGGCAGCATATAAAGTTGATGATGTCTCCGTGAGTGAAAAGTTTACTCCCCGCCCTAAGCATCTTTGGAAAGTAAAGAACAAACTGTAGTGTCAGAAGGGGATGTTCCACGGGGCGCCCATGTGGCTGCCAGGCGCCCCACCCGGGCTCAGGTCGTGATCCTGTTGTTCAGGGGTTTGAGTCCCGTGTCGGGCTCTGTGCTGACAGCTCAGAGCCCGGAGCCTGCTTCAGATTCTGTCTCTCTCTCTCTCTCTCAAAAATAAACATTAAAAAAATTTTTTTTTTTCCAAAAGGGAGCATTCCTGGAGACCTAACTCCCTTCAAGGGATCAGGGGGTGAAGACAAATGGAGCTCCCCCAAATCAGGCCCGGATGCGAGGAGGTGACACAAGCCTTGGAGCACAGTGATGCTGCCTGACCCCCCGGCAGAGGCGGACCAGCCCTCCCTCCTCAAACGGCCCGGAAGGAAAACACAAAGCCTCCCGCGACCGATATCTGTCTGTTACATAATATACACTCTGCACGTGCCCGGTTTTCCAGTTCTACCTATTGCTGAATGAATACATCTGCTCATAACACCATCAAGAAACTTGTGAGAAAACAGCCAATCCAAACAAAACGTTGGTTTTCCCAACTTTAAAGTGCTACATAAACGACAGGCTGCAAATGAATTTCCCTATCAATTTTTTTAAAAAAAGAACTTAGACACGTACGCTGCAAGGCAGTCAGCGTTCCGGGTACGGTCTGCGCTGACGTGAGCAAGCGCTCTGAACACGCTCTCTGACCAGAAAACACGGGGCAGCTACAAAGCGGTCCTACGCCTGACAGGTGCGTCTGCCAAGGTTCGTCTCTAATGCGGAAAATCTGGTCCAACGCGGGAAGTGAAGGCAAGTCGGTTGGCGCCGCGCAAGGGTGTCCCCGAGACACGGTCTTGAAGGTGTAGAGAAGTCTGCCCCCCCAGTGGCCTCCGTTAACACCTGAGCACAGAGACAGGACCCCGTGTGCAGGTGGCGGCCGCTGGCCCTGCCGCACACTCACCCGTCGCCGTCGGGGCACACGCCGCGGGCTTCGTCGTACTTGGCACAGTACACGTCCGGGCTGTAGTTGAAGGTGCCGTCGCGCCTGCGGAGCGGTCTGCGCCGACGCTGATTTAGGAAATGCCAATGGAAACAGGTAAATGGCCTGTGCTGGGCGCACTTGTGCTGCACAAACAGGGCGCACTGCTCTGTCCTAAATTCCTTTAGATACCTAAAAAGACAAACAGCGTTGCGGGTCGCTTCCGCCGCGGCCTGGGGGGGCTCGTGGGCAGGGAGCGGACCCGCGAGCCAGGGTGCCCCAACCTCCGGAGCAGCCCCTTCTCTGAGGGCAGACGGCCCCAAACGGCCGCCCCCCATTCCCAGCGCGCTCCTCGGATCACAGGAACGGTCCCCAACTCCCCGCGAGGCCGACCATCTCCGATCCCAGATGAGACCCCAACTCCCGAGTCCAGACGGTCGCCCTCCACCCGCGCCGGGGTGCGTTCCTCGGATCCCAGGCACGGTCCCGGACCCCAGGCTCAGCCCTCGATTCCTGACCCCAGGCACGGCCCCTCCCCCACGGAATCCAGAGGGCCACCCCCCACCCAGCCCAGGCGCGATTACCCAGGTCCCGCGCGCAGCACCCCCTGCCGGCCACGGCCGCGACGCCTAACTTCAGGCGCGACGCAGCGACCGCGGGCGCAGCCCGACGCCAGAGGGCTGCCCGTTCCCGACCCTAGGTCCGACCCCCGACCCCGGCCGGCCGCCTGCCCACCCCCAGCCCAGGCGCCATTCCCTAGACCCCGCCCGCAGCACCCCACCTCCCGGCCACGGACGCGACGCCCAACTTGAGGCGCGCCCCGACCCCGGGCGCTGGTGCCAACCCCGATCCCAGGTGGGGGCAGCCCGAGTGCGGAGGACCGCCCCCCCCGCCCCCGGCGCATCCGCCCCAACCCCGACCCTCCCGCAGCGGCGCGGTGGACCCCAGCTCCGCGCGCTCCCAGCCCAGGTGCCCCCAAGACCCTGGGCGCCGCCTTTCGACCTCAGGCGGCGGCAGCCGGCGTCGGACGGCGGTCCGCTGCCCCGGACTCGGGAGCGGCGCGGGGGCCCGGGCGCGGGGCGGGGGGCGGCGCGGGGCCCCAGGCCGCACTGGAGGCGGCACCCAGGCCCCGGGGCGCGGGGCGCGAGCCGGGGGCGCACGGGGCCGCCCCCCGCCCCGTCCTGGCCGCGGCCGGCCCTGCCACTGACCTGTAGTGGGTCGGCTTCTCCGTCTGCGGGGGACCCGCTCAGCGCCGCCGCCGCCGCTTTCGAAACCGACGGCATTTTCAGTCAAAACAATGCAGCGCGCATGCGGGCGGGCCGCCCCGCCCCCGGATCTCCCCGTGCCGAGCCCCGTGCCCTCGCCGGCCTTCCCCCCCGCCCCGCCCCCGCCGGCGCCGGGCGGACCCCAGACCCTCCCGGCGACCCGGCGCAGCGCCCCCCCGCCCCCGCGGGCTCCCGTGTCCGCCTTCCCCCCAGTCCGCGCTCGAGCGGACCCCGGCCCAGCGCGCAGCGTCCTGCCCGACCCGCCGCAGGTTCCCCGCATGGGGACCGCGGGCCGGCTGCTCACTCGGGGAGTCCTCTCGTTCTTCGCTCTGACCCCGGGCTGGGTGCTGAGCTGCCGAGAATGGACCCCGTTGCTTAGGGCTGGGTTTGTGGATGCGGGGCCCTGGGGCGGCTCTGCTGTGCGTGTCTCCCCAGCCTTCTTTTAAGGAGTCGGAACATGTCCCAGAGTTAGAGTGTGGCGATGGCCGCCCCAAGTGAATACACCACTTTCATCGTGTACTTTAAGTGGGAGAATTGCCCAGCATGTATCAATAAAGCTGATTTTAAAGGAAGAATCCAGACACCTGGGTGACTGTCATTGAGGGTCTGACTTTTGATTCTGGCTCAGGTCATGATCCCATGTTCGGGGAGTTCCGCCCGCCTCCAGCTCTGGGCTGTCACCGAAGAGCCTGCTTGGGACTCTCTCTCTGCCTGTCTCCCCTCTAATTAATCAATTAATTTTTAAAAAGTTAACATTTTTTTTTTTTACAAAGCAAATTAAGGGGCACCTGGGTGTCTCAGTTGAGTGTCCCTCCGACTTTGGCTCAGGTCATCATCTTGGGGCTCACGAGTTCCAGCCCTGCATCAGAGCGCTGACAGCTCAGAGCCTGGACCCTGCTTCTCATCCTGTCTCCCTCTCCCTCCAGCCCTGCCTCCCTCACGCTCTGAGTGTGTCTCTCAAAAATAAATGAACGTTAAAAAAATTTTTTAAAGCAAATTAAAACGAAGAGGCTGTGGCGTAGGCAGACATTTTCTTGTTCTGAACAAAACCCCCGACAAAGAAGCCCCAGAAGCAGCGTGGCTGGGCCGGAAGAGAGCAAGCTTCCACAGCCGCCCCTTAGCTCGCCACCTGTCCGCTGCCACCGCTTTGCGGAGCCCACGCACGGGGAGGGCCTGCTCGCGCTGTCACCGCTGGCCTTCGCTCTTCCTTCTGTCGGGACAAAGCCCACCCAGGTCTGGGGTGTGAGGTCGGGAAGCAGAAAACTGCTGTCAGCCGCCCAGGAGATGCTCAGGACTTTTTCCCACGTGGTAGGACGTGCCACCAAAGACCGTAACACTCATCCTTGTGTTCACAGTGGTTGCGCCTAGGTCGTGGCGTCATTAATGTTTCTGATGCTCCTCCTTTTGCTTATGACAGTGTCTAGCTTTTCCCGATAAGCCGCATTGCTTTCGCCATAGGAGAGTAACTTTTTTTTTTAAAATATTTTATTTATTTTCGAGAGAGAGAGAGACAGCGTGAGCAGGGGAGGGTGAAAGAGAGGGAGACACAGAATCTGAAACAGGCTCCAGGCTCTGAGCTGTCAGCACAGAGCCCGATGCTGATCTGGAACCCACGAATTGCGAGATCATGACCTGAGCCGAAGTCAGACACTCAACTGACTGAGCCACCCAGGCGCCCCCATAGGAGAGTAACTTTAAAAAAAATTTTTAATGTTTTATTTATTTGAGAGAGAGAGAGAGAGAGCAAGCGAGCAGGGGAGGGTTCCAGAAGGAGAGGGAGACACAGAATTCGAAGCAGGCTCTAGGCTCGGAGCTGTCAGCACAGAGCCCGACGTGGGGCTCGAACCCACAAACCGTGAGATCACGACCTGAGCCGAAGTTGGACACTTAACCGACCGAGCCACCCATGCGCCCCGAGAGTAACTTTCAATTAAAGCCAAAATTCTTTTCATTAGGTGTTTTTATTTCCTGCAAAAGCTAGGAAGACAAAAGGTAAGGGTTCTGGTTGACTGTTGGTCAAACAACATAGTTCCCAATTAAACAGAGAACCACGAGCCAGGACAGAGAAAGGACGGCTTCCTTCTCTGTTACCTCCCACATAAAAATGTGGCCTGAGCTATAATTAGGTCAATCTTTCCAAACCTTGATCTACGTTTAAAAAATAAATATACTTGGGCCCCTGGGTGGCTCAGTCGGTTAAGCATCCCCCATCGACTCAGGTCATGATCTCATGGTTCGTGGGTTCAAGCCGTGTCAGGCTCTGTGCTGACAGCCGGCTCAGAGCCTGGAGCCTGCTTTGGATTCTGTGTCTCCCTCTCTCTCTGACCCTCCCCTGCTCACACTGTGTGTGTCTCTCTCTCAGAAATAAATGAAAACATTAAAAATTTAAAAAAAAAAAAGCTAAAAAAATACTTGGGGGCTCTTGGCTTGCTTAGTCTGTAAAACATGTGATTCTTGATCTCGGGGTCATGAGTTTGAGCCCCACATCGGGCATGGAACTTACTTTAAAATTTTTTTTTAAAAATATGAACATTCTTGTATTCATCCCACTTGCCAGACAAGCATAATTTACCCAGGGGGCCCCGACACCACGAGCCTCTAGCAGAGAGAGCCTTTGGGAAGCCAGTGCACTGCCGTGTAGCCAAGAGTCCCTTCAAACACCCAAATGAGAGAAACCTCCAATTAACTTCAGCACCCAGACATGCCAAGATAAAACCTTCCACTAGAAGCATAAGTGAATAAAACCTTTCTCTTGTGTATCTTGTATTTAAATCAGAATTAAGCAGTTTCTTACTGAGTAGTACTTGAAAAGCGTATCATTTAGATACCCGAAAATATGGCCTGTAACTTGTCAAAAGAAATACCTACCAGGGCACCTGGGTGGCTCAGTCGGTTAAGCGGCCGACTGAGGCTCAGGTCTTGATCTCAGGGTTCCTGAACTAGAGTCTGAGTCCCACACGGAGCTCTCTGCTGTCAGCACAGAGCCGGTTAAGGATCCTCTATCCCCCCCCGCCCCTCCCCCACCGCTGCACAAACACATACTCTTTCTCAAAAATAAAACATTAAAAAAACAAAAAAATACTCGTCATTTTACTCTACTCAGAAAGTTACCTTGCTAAAAATAAAAACTGGTAAAGCCGAGAAAGTTCATTTTTTTCTGGTATCCTTTGTAAATTCCATAATTTACATTTAAGGTTCTTTCCTCAGTTCCTATTCTGGAAAAACAGAAAAAACAAAGTATAAAGAACTAAAAGGCACCCCCTCTTTTTTAAAATGAGATGTGAGGGGTGCCCGGGTGGCTTAGTCGGTTGAGCGTCCGACTTTCGCTTGGGTCATGATCTCGCGGTTCGTGGGTTCGAGCCCCGCGTCGGGCTCTGTGCTGACTGCCAGCTAGGAGCCTGGAGCCTGTTTCAGTCTGTGACTCCCTCTCTCTCTGACCCTCCCCTGTTCACGCTGTCTGTCTGTCTCTCTCTCTCTCCTAGAAATAAATAAATAAAACATTTAAAATAAAATAAAATAAAATGAAATGAAATGTGAAAAAGGGAAGGGACTGGCCTAATTCCACAGTACTAAATTAAAATTTATTGTCAGTTGGCTTGTCAAACTAACATCTGTTTATACACAGCACATGAAAACGCTAAAAGGTGAACTCCTCTGCCAGTTACCCTGTCGCAGAAGGCAAGCGGCCCGCAGACCGGCTGACGCTGGACTGACTGCCAGTGTCCCCAGAATTACTTTGGAAACGTGATCGGGTTGGAGAATAACACAGTACAAGTCCAACAGCACGTAATGCAACCGAAACCTCTTCCTCGGGTCGGAAGATGAACATCGTTTGGACGTATCCGCTGGGCATCAAGTATGAGGCAAAGAGCCGGTTCCGACCCGCGGCCACTCTGCTCTGCTCAGCGCGGGTCTGGGGCCAGCTGTGCCGGGCCCGCCCGTCCGGGGACGCGCGCCGCCGACGCAGGAACGGGCAAACGCGAGGTCGACAGCCTGAGCGCGGCTGCCGGGGCCCAGCCCGCCGCTACGTCCTCGCCTGCCGGGCAGCCGGAGCCCCAGCCTCCTGAGAACCACCGCCGGGCTCCGGCTCCTCTTCTCCCAACACCTGTTTCAACCACCGGTCCGCGCCGGTCTCCTGCCTGAAGAAGCACCAGGCGACCAGGGCCGCGAGCGCGAAGCTGAAGGGCAGCACCCCCCACCAGGGCCGCTGCTGCCCCCGCCCCAGGGACTGCTGCACTGTCCAGCGGGACGGGCTGGCTTTGCTGGACGAAAAGGGAATGGGACGGTTGGGGTCGTCGTCCTCGGCGGCCTCGGCCGCGGGCGGGCCCTGAGCCCGGGCCCCGGGCGGCGGCTGCAGGCGTCGGGAGGCCCAGCGCACGAACCGCAGCGCCGGGACAGCCCTGGAAAAGAGACAGCTGTGAGCGCGCCCGCTCGCCGCGCCCCCCCGGCCCCTCGGCGACCGCGTGCCGCTCACCGGGTTGCCGGCGCACACAACAGACGACTCATTGCGACCCGGGCTCCGCGCTCGGCGGGGCGGGGCGGCGCGGCCCGTTTGCGTCACTTCCGGAGCGCGGAACCGGAAGCCAGTCGCCGTTGGAGCCTGTGCTCACGACTACAGAACGTGGGCCCACTCGCGCAACGGAAATGACGCGCCTTCCTCGGCGGCCTCTTCCGTCGCACCCAGCGACGCCCGGCAGGCCGCACGGGCATGCCGGGAAATGTAGTTCGCCCCCAGCCCGGAGCCGAGAGAGCCGTCTGGTGCCTGGGCGTCGGCAGGGGCCGGGGCGGCATCGTCGCTCTCGGCCTCCAGGCGGTGATCCCTCAGCCGCAGGCACGACCCCGGCGGCCACCGCGCTGCCTGCGTCCGCGCTCCGGGCCAAGGCTGCTGTCTGGGACCGAGGCTGCGGCCGCACCTTCCCGTCGGCCTTCGGGAGTCAGGCTGGGCGGGTGTCCTTCGGGCTCTCCCGGGGCTCCCTGTCGCACGCACTTCCCCCAACGGGCCTCAGGGAAGCCGCCGTGGCTTCTGTCCTCCAGGCAAACTGGCCTGTGTCCAGGCACCACCTGTGGGGATGTGCGGGTGCTGGGGGTGTCCTGGTGACAAAATCAGGTCATGAGGCCGCCTTGTGAGCTGTGACGTGCTACCTCCCTAATCCAGCTTCCTGGCCCCTGGAGCGTCCCTCTCCTGCCCCCGCTTCCTGGGGGAACAGCAGACTCCGGGACCGGTACCCCCGTCCCCAGGTACTCTCCAGATACTAGGGCGAGAGACGCAGGCCGGGGGTGCTCTCCGCTCAGCGACATCAGGGAGCCCTCCCCACCCGGGCAAGCCCAGCCCCGATGCCCCGCGGCAGCTCGATGCCCAGGCTAGACTGTTCGGAGTTGCCTGTGTCAACAGAGGCACCTGTGTGCCCGGGTCCTGCTCGCTGGGCCCCGCCCCACCCTGCCCATGCGAATGCACCGGGGAGAACACTCTAGTATAAATAGAAAATAGAGAGTTGTATTCAAGCCCAAGTTAGGACAGCTGCCCAGGAAATGCGACCTTCACAGGGAGGAGAGTGTTCTGGAGAATTAACTGTTTTTACACTTTTCTTCCCCCCACATCTTGTAAAAGCTCAAAAGATTATGGATCAGCATATAGGCAGCAGTCACGTGTTTTATCGTCCAGCAATGGTGACGATACCTCAGGGACAAGATGGTTTTCCTTTAGGCTGCTGTTCACAAAGCGGATATACGAGGCATGTTGGGGGAGGGGGGTGTGAATCAGGCTTTTGGTGTAAGCGAAGTTTACGTACAGTCGTGCTGATTTAGAGATATAAAATGGGGGTGCTTGGGGGGGCTCAGTCGGTTGAGCATCTAATCCTTGATCTGGCCTCAGATCATGATCTTATGGTTCATGAGTTCGAGCCCAGCATCAGGCTCTGCACAGTGTGGAACCTGCTTGGGATTCTGTCTCCTCCTCCATCTCTCCCTTTCTTGCTCTCTTTCTCTCAAAAGAAAAAACTTTTTAATAAATATTTTTTAAAGTAATCTAAAATGACTTCCCTTGTATATCAAGCCTTTAGAGAGCTTCTCCTCTGGCCAGCCACAGAACCCCACCCCAGATCACTGCCAAACTCACCCACAGGGAATCCCAGGAGCTTCTGCTGTGGTCCACACGATGGGCCAGAATCACTCTGGTGTGCTGTCTGGAGGGCTTCCTGGAGGAGCTGGAGATCAGAGAGCTCTGAGGTTGGGGTAGAGCTGCTGACCGAGGCTGATGCAGCCATCTACTTGGGATGCTTGAGGGCATTGGGCACAGGCCGGCCTGGGACAGCAGAGTGAGGGCAGAGCTGGGAGGGGGGCGTCGGGGCTGGGGCTTCACTTCGGGTCAGGGCAGCCCCCGGGGGCCGCTAGTCCCGTCTCAGTCTCAGTGACTGCCGTGGACGAGTGACAAAACAAGAGCGGTTGGATGGGTGACGCAAGCTCTCGAGCCTCCAATTTCTCACGTGTAGAATGGGCGTCGTGCCCTTCTGGGCCTGCTGTGAGGACCAGTCCCATGCCTGGGGAGGCTGCGGCTGGTCTTGGGACAGCCACAGTTGATAAGGCTCCATCCCGCGGCCCGGAGGCAGCGGGGCCACCCTTACAGCCACCGGGGCCTGAGGGGCACTTGAGGCAGGAGCTGGGGAGGAGAGTGGCTGCTCACAATAGAGAACGAGCAAATCCGGGTCCAAACGACCCTCCTCCGTCTCCAGCTCCTGCTGAAAGCACTTTGCAAAAGACATGAGTGTTGTAGTCTTTTTTTTTTTAATGTTTAATTATTTTTGAGAGAGTAAGAGCAAGAGCCGGGGAGGGGCCGAGAGACAGAGGGAGACGCAGAATCGGAAGCAGGCTCCAGGCTCCGAAGTGTCAGCACAGAGCCCGATGCAGGGTTCGAACTCACAGATCAACTGACTCAGCCACCCAGGCGCCCTGAGTCATTTTTTAATATTTTTATTTATTTCAGTAGAGAGAGAGAGACAGCGTGAGCAGGGGAGGTCAGAGAGAGAGGGAGTCACAGACTGAAACAGGCTCCAGGCTCTGAGCTGGCAGTCAGCACAGAGCCCGACGCAGGGCTCGAACCCACGAACCGCGAGATCATGACCTAAGCGAAAGTCGGACGCTTAACCAACTAAGCCACCCAGGCGCCCCTAGGCGCCCTGAGTCTTAAGAGGACAGGAGCCCATGACTTCGGGGAGATGGGCTTGTGCTCACGGGAGGGGGGGGTGTCTCCTGTTGGACATGAGCAATTCCGGGGGACAACGCTGGAGCCGGCCACTCCAGAAACACGATGGCTCATCACGGAACAAGACTGCTCTGTAATCACATCTGGGCTCAAAATACAGGCACAGCCTGAACCTAAAAAAAAAAAAAAAAAAAAAAAAAGACCAAACGTCTCCCCCGTCCTGGAGGATGGGAGGGACGCTGTCCTTCCCCGGCCCGGCTGGGCTGCAGCCTCCCCTCGCCCCCCCTCCTGGAGAAGGTGTATGAGGTCGGCCTCCTGGGCTGGACCGCGTGCCCCCAGACTCACATTCACCTGGCTCTTCCGCACAGGACTTTTATTTGGGCACGGAGTCTCTGCAGATGCAGTTAGGTAGAGTCATCCTGGGTTGGGGGGCCTAAATCCAAGGACTGGTGACCCCCTGGGAAAAGGAGAAAAGACCCAGAGACACACGAGGGAGGCCATGCAGAGGCAGGCGGAGACCGGAGCGACGCGGCCCCAGGCTTGCCAGCGACAGCAGAGGCTGAGAGAAAGGCCTGGGACTGATTCTCCCCGGGACCTTTCAGGGGGCCCGGCCCCGCCGACACCAGCGCAGACTCTGGCCCCCCGACTGTAGAAGGGCCTTCTGTGTCTTAGGCTGCCCAGCCCGTGGTGCTCTGCGGGGTGGCCCCAGGAGACCCGTGCAGGCGGGCAGTCACGGTCACCCACTTCCCAACCCAGAGCAGAGCCCCTCGGCCCACACAGCCCTGCCCAACGCGCTCCTTCGGAGGCCCCGCGTGCCGCGGTGGGCCTGATTCTCGCCCCCGCCCACCTTGTTCAACCACCGTGTGTTCCCGGTGGCCTTTGGAGGGCGGCGGCCGCCCCAGATGCTGCCATCTACTTGACCCTCCAACGCGCGGTGAAGCCCAGGGCGGGGAAAGCCACAGCCGGATGGGTCTGGGGGCCCCTGTGTCTCTGGAACCTTCTCCACAACCCCGACGTGCCAGGCCGGGCGCCTGCTTGGGTTCGAGGCCCCCTCCCCCGTCAGAGCATAAACCAACACCTGGGCCCTCATTATCTCAAAGCACACAGAGACCTCTCCGGGCCTACTGTCCTGCTGAGGGGCGAGGAGGCCCGGCTGGCGCGCCTGAGGACAAGCCTGGTTTGCTGCGCGCCACCTGGGAGCTGACATATTGGGGTTATTGATTTTCCCCAGGACGATCAATATGAGGTGCGTGGGGACAGGCAGATCCTCGCCTAGGGAAGAGCAGGGCCTTTCCCCTGGGGACCGAGGCCTGACAAGCAGGGCAGGGGGCACAGAGGGCCTGGCGCTGCCCACAGTGGGGCCGGCGGGGAGCAGGTGGTGGGACATGTGCCGGGGCCCAAGCCTGGCGGCCTGGGTGCGTCAGCCCCGGCCCCGCTCCAGGGGGCCCAGTGGGCAGCAGGGGCCCCACAGGCCACCCACCCCCACTTTCCAGCTAACGCTTCCGGTCGCGAGCGTCCCATGGCTGCTGAGCCCAGGCAGAGGGGCTCAGCGCAGCGCTGGTGACTACCGTGCTGGCCCGCAGGTCGCAAGTCCAAAATGCCCCAAACCCAGGTGTCTGCGGAACAGCTGTCCGGAGCCTCCAGGGGAGAATCACTTGCTTGGGTTTTCCAGTTTCGAGGCCCCTACATTCCACCTTCAGAGCCAGCGGTGACCCTGCTTCTGTGGTCAGGTCTCCCCTTCCAAGCCTGACCTCCCTCTCTCGTAGGGACCCCGTGATTATCCACGAGCACGTCTGCAGGGTCCACGGTGCCTGGGCACGAGGGGGGGCTGTCTGTGCGGCCACCCAACCACGGGGGTGCCGGCTCCCAGTGGCCTGGGCCTCTCCGGGCTGTCCCCTCTGCTGCAGCCCCCGCACTTCCCACGGACAGGCCAGGCGAGTGTGACACCAAGCAAACGGCCTCCTTCGTGAAGCCCCTCCTCTGGTCACAAGGGCCGGGACTGTCTTGAGGGCAGGGCCGCGCCTCGCCTTCCTCAGAGCCTGGGGCAGGGCGCCGGTGAGGGCGCCTCCACCCAGACGGGGCTCCCCCGGGTCTCCGCAGCCCCCCTCGGCCAACTGAGCGAGGTGGTGCCGGCCCAGCTGACCCCCTTCCTGGGCCCTGGCCCAGCCCTTCCTGAGGAGCTGCTGGGGACACCGTGGCTACAGAGCGGACGCTGCCCCAGAGGGCTGTGCCAGGCCCCCCACAGCCAGGCCTGCCCAGCAGTGTCCTCCAACCAGGAGTCTCGGGCGGGACCCTGGCCGTGCCTGGGGTCAGTCTCTGCAGACTGAGATCCAAACGTAGACTGGACTCACGAGACAGATTCCCCGGGGCCTGGCTTCACCCTGGTCAGTGAACACAGGCCGCAGGGAGGCCTGGCCTGCCCCACACCCCTGTGCCCCACACCCCTGTGCCCTCCCCTGGGGTCCACAGCCTCCGGCAAACCACGGGCTTGCAGGATGCCGGCAGCCCCACAGATCTGCCCCTGGCAAGTCCCCGGCCCGGGCCAGGGGGGAGGAACCCTTCATGTCCCTGTGAGTCCCCCAGAGCTGGGGGTTCTGACTAAGGCCTCGTGCACTGGGCCCTCCAAGTGCTCATGAAATGGCCAGCAGCAATCACCCACGGCGCCCACTTGCAGGAAAGGCCTGGATCTGCGCCCACACCCCATGTGCAATGGGGTCCCACTGGGTGGGACAGGTGCTGTCCCGTCTGAAGGGAACGGAGCCTGGAGCAAAGGCCGAGGCCCCAGGGACGACGGGAGTGCATCGTGACCCTCCCAGGGAACCGGCAGGGACGTTAGGGGCCGGGCACGTGCCAGGCTGGGAGGAGGCTGCTGTCCTGCGCTCAGAGCCTGGCCGGCCCATAAGCGGTGGAGGCTTTGAGCTGCGGTGGATGGGACTCTGGAGTCCTCCTAGCAGGCGCGGGGGGCGGGGGGAGGAGGGTGCTCCAGGGGAACGAAGCACGAAGCACCCAGCAGAGGCCACACCTGGTCCACCTGGACCTCGGGATGGAACCTCACATGGAAATCGGTCTTTGCAGACGTTATGTGAGGTCAGGCTGCATCCCAGTGGCCCGAGTCCGACGACGGGCGTCCCTGTAAGAGAGGAAGCGTGAGGGCGGCCGCGCGCAGACGGCGGCAGAGCCCGCGGGGACCCAGCACAGCCCAGGAGCCCCGCGGCAGGCGCTGGGAGAGAAGCGGGCCGGGTCCCCGCCCGGACAACACCTTGGCGACTGGCGACGGGGCTTCTGGACACTCGGGCAGCACCACGTGCACGCGTGGTCTCACTGGGGTCCTGCTGACGTGTAACCCCGGGCGGCGGGGCAGGAGGGCACCCCAGGGAGCGCCGCGCACGTGAGGCCGCCACCGGGGCTGGTGGTGCCCGCAGCCCCCGTCCACGGCCTGCCCGGCCCGGCCGCCGGCCTGGGGCACGGTTTACCCAGAGATCCGCACGGGCAGGATGTGCGCTGGAGAAGGGCTACTCCAGAAGTCAAAATAGCATGAAATTTAATTTTCCGCCTATTTGACAAAGCTTGGTCCCGGTCCCAGTCGGTGGCGGAGATAAGGGTCCTCGGCCCCGGGTGTGAGCCAGCTGTGCCTGCAGCAAACACTCCACGGTCCCCGGGCAGGTTGAGCGCCCCCCCCGCGGGGCCCTGGTTGCCGGGCGCTAAAGCAAACGGGCTCTATTTGCCCAGTCTGCGATGACAATGCAGTCGCCAAATATTTGCCAGCCCGGCCGGCCGCGGAGCGCAGCTATAAATGCTGGAGCCCAGGTGGAGGTGGGCCCGCCCCGCGGGAGCTGCAGGCCTCCAGGTAGGAGCCCGGCTGGGTGGCGGGCGGGATGCGGCCTCCCCTCTCCCCGGGATGGCTGTGGGGACCACCCGCCTGCAGGCAGGGGCGGTGTAGGCCTGGGGTGGGGGGAGAATGTTGAGGAAAAGGGGTGCTGAAGGGGGAGGGGCCCAAGCCGGCCTCCCCACAGCCGAGCGCTGGGGCCACGGGACCCCCCGGCCGGGAGGAGCCGGAGCACAGCAGGGACCCTGCCTTCCGCAGGCCAGCGGACTCTGCGTGACGCTAGCCTCACCCAGGCTCCCTGGGGTGGGGGTTCTGACCAGCTGGGGGCCCCCTCTCCCTTTCCTGCTTTGCCAGGAGGCCAAAGGGCTCACTCACCTGCCTGCTGGCTGCAGGGCGCACACCCCCAGGGGGTCAGGCCAGCATGTGGTAGCAGGCCAGGGAGGGCCGGCACCACTCCCCCTGCCGTGTCTCCATCACCCCCTCAAACTCCCACTCCACCCCGCCTGGCTCAGCCCCAGGCCCACGCACCTTCCCTGCCTCCTGCTGACCCCGCCAAACCCCAGGCGGCCTGCCGGGGCAGGGGAGGGGGGGCGCAGATGAGAGCCTGGGACCCATCAGACAGCATGGGAGAGACTGAGCCCGGCTCTGAGCCTCCCCTAAGCCCCCAAGGCCCCGCTGAAACCATAAGGGCTCTGGGCCCCAGACCTAAGGGGGTGGTCGAGGCAGTCAGGCCCAGCTCCCGGGCTCAGTGTGGGCAGCTCGGGGTCCCCCCTGCAGCACCTGAGTAGGTGCCTCCTTGGCGGGCCTGTGGATCAGGAGCCGGAGCCGTCCCATGCGGGGCCCAGGGCTCTGCTGCCCTGGGCTGCCACGCCCCTCCCCAGCCACCCACCCTGCCTGCCTAGCTCCCCCCGCCCTCCGTCCCTGTCCCCACTGTCCCAGCAGAGCCATCTCTGACCCCCCTTAGCTTCCTGTTTCCCCACCCCTGCCACGCCCACCGCCCACGGTGCCCACAGTGCCAGTCTCTCTGCGAACCTCACCAGCTTCTGAGTGTGGCACCATCTCCAAGCACCCGTGTGGCTGTACAGGCCTGGGGACCTGATGACTGACCTGTGCTCCCTCTGCCTCCCTCCCCAGCTGCACCTGCTGCCCCAGAGGCCCCAGGAGCTTGGCCTTGAGGACATGGCTGCAGGCGTGATCCGGCCTCTCTGCGATTTCCGGCTGCCCCTGCCGACACACAGGCCCTTCCTGCCTGCAGACCCAGAGCCCCAAGAGACTTCCCAGAGAAGAGAGAGGAGGAGGAGGAGGAGGAGGAGGAGGAGGAGGAGGAGGAGGGGGAGGAGAGGGAGGAGGGGGAGGAGGAGGGGGAGGAGGAGCTGGAGGAGGAGCTGGAGGGGGAGCTGGAGGGGCCTGGGGGCCGCAGCCCAGCCCCCCAGGCCTCAGGCCGGGCCCCAGCAGCAGCCCCCCGGGGTCCAAGCAGCCCCGAGAACCCTCTGCAGCTGCTGCGCTTCTTGGAGCTCATCAGCGGCGACATCCAGCGGTACTTCGGCCGCAAGGACAGGGGGCAGGACCCGGACGCCTGTGACGCCTGCACGGATGGCAGCTCAGCCCGGGGCCTTGGCTGTGCGGACCTGGCGCACCAGGCTGCCAGCGGGAGCCCAGGTGCCGAGGAGGCGACGGAGCCCGGGGTCCTCTCCCTGAGAGGTCCCGAGGGCCAGGCGCGCGGGCTGGGGCCCCTGGCCGAGCTCTTTGACTATGGGCTGCGGCAGTACTCAGGGCCTGGGGCCCCGGCCGGCCGCCGGCTACGGCTGGAGCGCAAGTATGGCCACATCGTCCCCATGACCCAGAGGAAGCTGCCGGTGTCCTTCTGGGAGGAGCCGGCACCTGGACCCCTGGGCCTCCTCCGCCCAGGCACCCCCGACTTCAGCGACCTGCTGGCCAGCTGGTCTGCGGAGTCTGGCCCCGAGCTGCCCGGCGCAGGCACCCAGGCCCTGGATGGGGTGCAGCTGGCGGAGGCCTAGCGAACGGGCCAGGGTCGGGGGTGGGGGCGAGCAGGAGCAGCAGGGCTTGCCTTTCCTTAAGGCGTCGGGACTGTCGCGGCTCTCCAGGCACAGCTCTCTCTGCAGGCGGCCCCGGGGCCCTCCAACCATGGCGGCCGCCGGCAGGACAGGCCAGCTCAGGTCGGGGCTTCCCAGGCCCAGGGAGTCGGGCCAGGCTCCTCCGGGGGCTGGGGGGCGGCCAGCGGCAGAGGCCACCTGGGCAGGAGCCGCAGCCCCTCAGAGGCCGTGTGCTCCGGAGGCCTACACACCATGCCCGGCCCTGGGCGAGGCCCTTCGCCATCCAGACCAGCCCCGCGGTCCCAGGGCAGCAGCAAAGGGACCCAACCGCCTGCCTGCGTGGCTGGTCCTGGGGCTGTCCCTCCCGGAGGCCCCGTGGCAGGTGGCAGGGCCAGCCACGTGGGCAGGGCGAGCGCCTCCTCGGAGGCGGGAAGAACGGGTGCTGCCCGAGCATGTGAGCAAACGCACCATTCGCTCCCAGACCAGGGCAGGGGGAGCGGCTTCCTGCACTGGCCACCGCATGGGTGTGACCCGGGGGACCCCTGACCCGGGCCTGCCGGCCTCCAGGGGGCCTGCAGGGAGCGACCGGGGCTCCGGGACGGCATGGGCAGCACAGGGTGGAGGGCTCACTGGGCTTGGGCGCCCGGGAAGAACCTCTGTCCCCCACCCCCCCGCCCAGAGGGGACTCTGGACTCCAACGGGGACAGGAACTGGCACGTTTATTTCCGGGAAAGGGATGAGGACGCCCACGGGCGGGCGGGCTCCAGGCGGAAGGACTTCTCCGTGACGACGGCGCCCGGCCTCTGCCGGGCCACCCGGCTCATGAGGACCGCCTTCCACCGCAGCCACCTGCCCGGAGACACGTGTCACGCCCGCCGGCCCGGGGGCCTCGCCGGCACCGCCCTGCACCGCGAGGGGTCTCCAGGCACTCCCCCTGCCCACCTCACGGCCTGATAGACGCCCCAGCAGTTCACAGGCACCGCCTCTCCGGGGGCCGAGTCCTTGATGAAGAATCGCTGTCTCACCAGAGACATGAGGACCCTCCTGCTGCCCAGCGTCAGCGCCCACGGGCCCTCCTCGCTCCACAGGCGCACGACGCTCTCGCGCAGGCTGGCCATCTCTTCTGCGCGCTGCGGGCGAGGGCATGTGAGGGGGGGCTGGGGCGGGAACGCAGGAATCCGGCCCTGGGGGCTTATCTCCCTCCGGACAAACCAGGGTCTTATCTACCGGGAAACCCTGCTCAGGCCAGATGCACAGCCAGACGGACGGACGTGGGGAAGGCCGCAGAGCCAGGGGCTGTGCTGGGCCGGGGTGAGGGGGCAGGGTCTGCCGAGGGGCCCCCCTCTCACCAGCTTGGTTTCCGTATTAAACTTGAGGTTCTGGATGGTCTTGTGGTCTTGCATGCTGGTCTCCAGTTTCATTATCTGGTTCTGAAACTGAAAACGGCGCCCCCGTTTGTTGGGCGTGGCAAGTCTGTGGGCCTCAGAACCCCCCCCACCCCCCCATCCCGGTCACTCAGGCAGGAGCTGGCCTCTGACATGTGGGGTCTGGGGCGCGTCACTCAGTCCGGGGTTCGGGCCGGCCCCTCTCACCATGACTGCTGACAGCCCAGCATCTGGGGACTTTGGACAGGTGCCCCCACTCAGGGTGTCTCAGATCTGGGGTCTCCCTGGGGGCCCCTCCGCCGAGCGTGACAGGCACAGGGCTCCGGGGGTACCGTGGCCAGCTTGCCCTGGATCTCCGCGATCTTCCGCCCGGGGTTGTCCTCCCTGAGCAGCTGAACGGACGACAGCAGAGAGGCCAGTTCCTGCCGCATGGTCCCGACCTCCAGCTCTCTGTAGGAACAGAGGCTCTGGGCAGGGGTCCCAGAGACAAGGCATGTGGGGGGAAGAGGGCAGGGCGTGGGGGTGGCTGCTCAGCTTTGCCACCCCTGCAGCAGGAAGTGGGGGCTCCAGCGGGTGACAGAGGGCAGAGCTGGGGGGTCCGTGTGGGCTGCAGTTGGTGGGCCCAAGCCGAGCTTGGGAGGGCCCAGGGCCGCCGCGGGTACGGGGCTGTGGGAGGAGAGGCTGCGTGCACGTAGCAGGGCCGCCATGAGCCCCGGAGCCGGGCCTCACCTGGCCTTGCCCTCGGCCGAGATCTTAAGGTCTGAGTCGCTCTTGTGGAGGGTGCAGCTGTTGGACACGGCCTCTATCTGCAGCAGAGGCAGGGTGGGCGGGCAGCCGGGGTGGCCCAGTGGGGCGGGAGGGGGCAGGTGGCGCGCCCGGCCCTCACCCACCTGCCGGGGCAGGCTGTCCACTCGCTCCCGCACTTCCCTCAGGTGCGCCTCAGCCTCCTTCTGACAGCGGACCAGGCCCTCCAGGGATTTCTGCTCCGAGCCTTCCCACTCTCTCCTTGCCTGGGACACAGTGGGGACAGTGAAGGGGACAGACAGATGGACGGGGCCCGCTGGAGCCAGAGTCGAACCCAACTGGGCCGAACCCACGCAGCAGAGAGCTCTGGAAGGGGCTGACTCCGAGCTCATCCACCCAGTCTGCACACAACCCGGGGTGGGGGCCTGGCCAGGCATGCTCTGGGGACCTGGAGACCCCGGGAAGGGCCCCCAGGCTGCGCAGAGACACATCCGGCAGAAGAAAGCCTGGCTCAGCCCCGAGCCTGCCAGGAGTCAGTCAACAGAGACATAAAGGACCGCCTGACCCCCCGGCAGGGGAGGGGACTCAGGAGGCCTGGGGGACCTGCCCCATAGCGGAAGGGTGGGCGTGTGTTCATGTCCGCGCCTTCTGCATGGCCAGCAAGGGGGGGCGGTGCAGCGTCCATCAGCACAAGGAAAGCCAAGCTGGTAACAGACTGTATGGAAGCGTTTATAGGAAAAGTCCAGAACGGGCCAATCCGCAGAGGCGGGAAGCAGATCAGCGGTCGCCAGGGCCCGTGGGGTAGGGGTGACCGCTAGCCGCACCGGGGCTTCCTCTGTGGTGACAGGAAGGATCTACAGGTAACGTGGTGATTGTCCAGCCCTGAGTATACGAGCAGCCGCCGGACCCCACTCTTCACGAGGGAGGCTCTGCGGTGCGTGGATTAAATGTTGACGCTGATACAACAAAGAAGGAAAACCCAAGGGCGGGGCCGCCTTGCCAGCCCCTCTGGAATCCGCTGCGTGGTCAGGGCCACCGTGGGCCCTGTACACAGCGGCTGGGCAGGGGCGGGAGGGTTGGGATCTGCCTGTCGGGCCTCCACACTCGGGCACTGGAGATGGCTGGGCATGGGCACGGGACCCTCTGCGCCGGCGGCTCCCCTCAGCTCCGTGCTCCCCTAGCTCTGAGCTCCTCCCCTCTGCTCCGAGCTCACCTCGCTCAGCTGCAGGCTCAGCGTCTGCTCCTGCAGATCCAGTCTCCAGCTCAGGGCCAGGAAGTGGTCACTCAGGTCCTTCACCTGCTTCCCCAGCTCGGCCAGCGATGCCTCCAGGGCCTGGCTCTTCTCCCGTTGCTGCGGGGCGCCGGGCTGAGTGCGGGTGCCCGGGGAGGCGAGGCCCCAAGGGGAGACCCCCCGGGCACCGCCCTCACCAGCTCCAGCTCGCTGTGTGCCTCCCGCTGGGCCAGCTCCCCCGCCATCTGCACGGCTTTCAGGCTCTCCTGCAGGTGGGTGGCCAGCTCCCCCGCCCGGCTCGCCTCCAGGCGCCCCTGCGCGTCCCTGGGGGTGGTGCCGACACAGACGGCCCCTCAGCTGGGGCTGGCTCCAGAACCACCCAGGAGACCCCGGGGAGCACAGACCGGTCACGTGAGGGGCCCACTGGGACGGGGGCGACATGCCCTGGCGCATGCAGCGGCCTCCGTGGGGGGCGGGGGGAGGGGGTTCAGACACCCACCGGGCCTTCTGCTCGGCCGTGAGGATGTGGTTCAGAGACAGCTGGTTCTGCCGTATGAACTCGGTCAGCTCCGCCACGGCCCTGTCCAGGCCCCGGCACCGCTCCAGCACGTGCCATTCTTCCTGCTGGAGCGCACAAGTGACGCCGAGCCCGGACGCCCCCGCCCTCGCCCCTGCTCTCTGCCCCTGCCCGGACGCCCCCTCCCCCGCCCGGACGCCCCCCACTGCCCCTGCCCCCACCTCGCGCTGCCCCTGCAGGGCCTGCACTCGCTCCTCCGCCAGCTCCTGCAGCCCCCGCCACTTGCTGTCCAGCTCCCCCCGCAGGCTGCCCTCCGCCTTGAGCCGGGCGCTCTCCGAAGCCTTCATCCTCTGTGGGGAGACCCGCCCCAGCCTGCCGTGAGCGGCCTAGGGGGGGCCCGGCCCGGCCCGGCCGCAGGCCTGCACCTCCCACCTTCTCCAGGGCCAGGAAGCTCTTCTGCAGGAAGCCGCACAGCTTGGCCTCCCTCTTGAGGAAGCGGAGGCTCATCTCCTCACCGAGCTTGCTCACCTGGGCCTGTGGGGGGTCGGCGTGGCCGCCATGGGGTCGGACCTCCCTCCTCGCCACGTCCACCCCCGGCCCAGTGCGAAACCGGGCTCCCAGCCGGGTCCGCCGCCGAGGAGGCCCTGGGCGCCGTGCCCCCCGCAGTGCCTGAGCCTCGCAGAGCTGGCCTACCGCACCCCAGGAAGGCAGGCAGGGCAGGCGCAGGCCGCGTGGGCCCCCAGAGCGTCAGGCGCCAGGGCTGGGAAGGGTCTGCAGGGTCCGGAACACGCCGGCGCTCGTGGTGGCACCAGACCCACACGCAGGGCATCGCGTCCTGAGCCAGGAGCCTCCGTGCGGGAAGCCAAGGACGTGTGGGAGTGCTCCACGTGCGCACACGGCCACACGCACGTGCACACAGAGGAAGGTGCGTGCATAGACCTGCACACATCTGTGCGCACACACGCACTTCGCCCGTGAGCTCTGGGCCTCTCCCTCTGCTCCCCGCAGGGCAGCTGTGCCCTGAGCCCCGCCAGCCTCACCCCTGCATGCGGGTGCTCTGGAGCGGGGGTCGGCACGCTGTCCGTCCGCTCTGTGGCAAACGAAGGGGCTTCGCAAAGCCACGGGGGGCCCCACAGTTCAGTGGCCAGGGGCCCGAGAGCACCTGGGTAAGAGGCGGGCGCTCGGAGCCCGCCCGGCGCGGCAGGAATCCGCGGGCCGGCGCCTCCCGGAGCTCCGGGCTGCAGCGGCGGGCAGCGTCTTGATGGAGCCAGACGCCGCCTCCCCGCGGGCGGAGGGAAGGGAGGCCACCGAAGCCGGGCAGCCGTGCTATGTGGGCAGCGGCCGGGAGCGCTGGGCCCGCGCAGGCCCCGGTCTCTGTTTGCAGAGCTGAAGAGGCCGCGTCTCCGTGCCTCCCGTGCCCGGCCCTGCCCCCAGGGTCTCGTGCAGGGGGAGCACCTGGCCAGCCCGGGGCTGGGGCCACGCCTGGAGGTGGCTGAGGAAGGGTTTCGGGGTTATGACGTTCTATGTCCTGCTCTGGGTGCAGGTCACAGGAGGGGGAGGGGCTGCGGCTGAGACACGGCCACTGAGGGGCCGTCTGCGCCAAAGGAAGAGCTCCGCATTGGCAGTTCCCACATGGGCAGCCGTGGGCCCCGTGTGGCTCCTGGGCATGTGCGATGTGGCTCACGTGACCAAGAGACCTAAAAACGTTAGCTCATTTCCACAGACAGAGGCATCTGTGGCTGGTGGCCACGTACCGGGTGGCGCGGGGCCGCAGGACGACCACGTGGGCCCGGTCACGCGGACGAGGAGGATGTGGGCGGCACGTGCAGTGGTGTCTGACGGCCCTGCTGCTGGCAGCCCGGGCCCGGCCCCCCTCTGGGTACCTGCATCCTGGCCACCTCACGGTCCACCCTCTGGTCCGCCGCCTCCTGGCTCTTCCTCAGGTCGCCGCAGGCCGCTGCCCGACTCTGCTCCTCCTGCGCCAGCCTCTCGGCCACCCTGGCCAGCCTAGGCAATGGTGCGGGTCTGGGTGCCAGAGGGCCTGCCCGCGGAGCCACGGTGAGTGAAGCGGGGCCTCTGGACCCTGAGGACCCCCCTGGAGGCCAGGCCTGCATCTGGGAGCCCAGGCTGACCTACAGGCCACCAGGGCAAACCCAGGCAAGGACGTGAAGCTCACTGACCTCCCTGTTCCCTGTTCCCACGCAGGGACGGGACAGCGGCCTGCGTGAGCGTCACTGACGGGGAAGAGAGGGGTGCAGACTCCAGACCTGTCTCTTCCCCACAGAGGCCCATGGGGGTCTGAGACCTCCGCCATGTCGACCAGCAGCATGGCAACACGGACAGCAGAGCCGGCCCCCGGGGGAGGGCAGGGGGGCCCCCCGGGAGGGAGGCGGGGGGGCCCACCTGAGGCCGCCCCCCCGGGAGGGAGGCAGGGGGGGCCCACCTGAGGCTGCCCCCCCGGGAGGGAGGGAGGCGGGGGGGCCCCACCTGAGTCCCGCCTCCTGCTCCGTGTGCTTGCGCTCCGCGTCCTGCAGTGCCTGCTTCCTCCGGATCTGTGTCAGGGCCTCCCGGACCTCCACCAGCCTGGCGCACGAGAGCCACTTCTGCCCGGGGCCTGCCTGGCCCGCGCTCCTGGCGACCTGTGGGGTCCGGGTCCCGGCCCAGCAACAGGCCTCCCGCCCCTCTTCTCTCCAGGTGCCACGGCCCGCACAAGCCGGGCACCACGACAGGACCCCAGCCAGCGGCCAGCCGCTGCTCTCCTGAAGCCCCCGACCGTCCCCCCGGGGCCCGGGCCATGGGCGTGCGGTACCTCTTGTCCAGGGCCTGCATCTGGTTCTGGTTCTGGGGGCTGGGGAGCTGCAAGGAGGAGGAGGCTGAGCCTCAGCGGGGCCGGGGGGCCTGCCCGCGGGTGGGCCGGGGCCAGCTTACCTCCAGGGCCTCCTTCTCGGGGGCCCGAGCCGCCTGGGGCAGGTCCTGCTGAAGCTTCCTCAGCTCTGCGTCCTGCAGCTGCATGCAGGCCCGGAGCCGCAGCGTCTCCCGGAGCAGGCTCAGCATGGCTCGCTCGCAGCGGTCCCTGTGTCCCCGCAGGGACGCCACCTCGGCCTGCAGGCCCGCCACCCTGGCCAGGGCGAGGAGCAGGCCGCGTCGGGCCGCGCGTGCCGGGGTGGGGGGCGGGCAGCATGGCTCCCCCCCATCCCCGGCTCCACACCGGCTCACCACTGCTCTAGCTGCTTCCAGCGCGTGGGGGAGTCCTGCTCAGGCACGGTCGTGGTGGATGCCAGGCGGCTGGACTCATACCTCTCGGAGATCTCCTCCAGACTCAAGAGCCCGGGGCTGGGCAGCCCCTCCTCCAGGGAGAGCTCCAGGTCCCCCAGGGTGATGGTGCTCGTCTGAGACGGGGGCGAAGCCCCAGAAGAGGGGTCGCTAGCAGCCAGCTCTCCAAGAAGGTGCGCTTTGGGCCAGTAAAAACTCCGGTGCAGCTTAGAACAGGGACTCAAATCCCTGTCCACGGAGCTCAGGGTCCACTGAGCTCACCTCCACCCGCCCCGCTGAGGCACCCAGCCCAGCCCAGGGAGGGCTCAGTTCTCGCTGCCCCACAGCAGGGAGCTCGAGCTCAGAGACACCCAGACCCCTGCCTGAGGATACACAGCACTGAGTGGCAGAAACAGGACAGTGCTCTGCCTGCCCAGCTCCAGAGAGGCCCCAGGCAGTGAGGCGGCTTGAGGGGTCAGGGATTCGTGCCGTCCTGGGTGGCCCACATTCCCATCCTCCTGGCCCCCAATGGTGCCACGCTCACCCAACACAGCTTCACCAGTAGCCACTCAAGAGGCCCCGGGCCTCACCCCCCACGGCGCCCAGAGCAGGGCACCAGGGCAGCTGGATGGGGGCAGGGGAGGTCTGGGGGAGCACCTGCCCTCACATCTCTCCTTCAGAAACAATACTAGGGTAGGCAGACCTACAGAGCGGCAAGGGCTCTTCTGGAACCATCTTCCCTCACCGGAACCGTGGGACTTCAAGGCCCAACTGCCAGTGGAACCCGGGCCCTCAACTCTCCTGGCGAGGCCCTCCCAACTGCCTGGTCCGGGAAGACCCGAGGGGGCACCATTCAGCCAGCCAGGACAGGGACTGGCCGCTGGCCTGTGGGCCAGGAGCACGAGACCCCAGCGGGCCCAGGTGGGAGGGACAGGCAGGGCCATCTCGGGCCAGCTGCTGAGCAGCAGGCACCCAGGACAGAACAGGCGGAGGCATGCCACCGGGGCAGGAAGGGGTGCGGGCTGCTCGCCGCCTCCAGGCTCCTCGCGGCCACAGCAAGAAAGCAGACAGACAGATGCGGTGTTTCCATAGTGAGCTTTATTTCATCCCACGTGGGGAAGGCGCAGCCCCTTCAACGTGTCATCAACGCAAACCACGACGTGCACGCTTTCCCACACCAGCCCGGCTCGGTGCTCCCCCTGCCTGGTCACCCAAGCCCACCCACGAAGAGCACAAGGCGGATGCTCTCAATTCAGCCCCTTGTCCGAGCACCTTTCCAAAGCTGCCATGGCAGGGCCCCGCCTGTGGCCACACCACCCCCCTCATGGCCCAGAGCTGCGTCCAGACAAGGGCCCCGGGGCAGGAAACTGCCACACTGGCTGCGCGGCCATCCGGTGGCCGGTGCCAGCACCCGCCGCAGGCGCGGGCCAGCCACAACTGCTTCTTCACGCGTGGATTTCTGGGTCTTTCTCTCCTCCCTCCCCGAGGGGTCCCTGCACTGCACGTCCAGGAGGCCCCACCCGAGACGCCCCCACGCAGGGGTCCTGCAAGCCCCCCAGTGCTGGGCTGTGGCTCGTGCTGCGCAGGAACGAGGAGCCGGGCTGCGGCTGGGAGGGTACGATGCCTTTATTTCTCCCTCTCAGAGGCCCCCTCGCTCACCCCACTGCGTCCCCCAGGGAGCTCCCACCAAGAAGAGACAAGCTTTCTGAGGCCCCGCTCCCTTGAAAGGGCCCAGAACCAAGGTGAATTGCCCCCCGCCCCATCCCCAGCTACCACAATGTCACCCATCACCTAGTCTCAAGCAGGCCCCAGGAACACACGACACCAGATCTGCTGCATCTAGGCTGGGAGCACAGCATCGCGGCTCTGGGCTCACCCACCCATCCCCGAGCCCACCCACACCAGGCCTGGAGCACAAGCCCCGATCCAGGGTCCGCAGAGGCTGTGGGAGCCCCCGTGCGCTCAGAGAGCCTTTCTCAGTGCCGTGTGCTCCGGTGACAGCTGTGGGTCTGGACCACAGCTCGGGGTTACAGAGGCGTTCGCCCCGTGGATGTTCTCAGCTTTCTCTCTGGCCGAGACCCCAGAGGGGCCACGTGGTGAGTGTGGCAGAAGAACTGAACTCCCTCCAGAGCCGGCTACAGGGTCCACGGCCTGGGGCCCCCGGCTCCAGGCGTCCAGCCAGGGACTCTGCCAGACATGGTCCAGTGCCCAGGCCCATCACCTCACGGTCACAGAACGAACCGAAGGGACAGGGCCATGGGTCTCTGTATCAGCCACGCGTCACCCGGGCCCCAGCTGGTGACGCACAGCGTGGTCCTTCTGGGCCGGCCCGCAGGAGGGTGGACGGCGCACAAGCAGCAGATGGCCCTGCCCTGAGGGCCGGCAGCACTGGGACCCACGGGGCCCGGCTCGCTCACGCTCTCACAGGCGCACAAACACAGACACACACGCGTCCTGAGGAATGGGGGGGACGCTGGGTCCACTGCTGACCCGGGGAGTGAGGTAGGGGCCCCTGAGAGGGACCGAGGCCTCACGTCTGGGCCAGGGAGAGCTCCTCAAGACCCCCCTTCCCGAGCCGGTACCTGGCTAGGTCTTTCCTGGTCACCAGTCCAACCACCTGTGGAAGCAAAACCACGTCAGTGACACTGGTGACCCTGTACCTCTGGGGAAGCCGCTGCCCCATGTGCCGGGGGCCAGTGCAGTGCGGGGACCCCAGAATCGGGCATGTGGCCAGTCTGGGTCCCGAGCCTGGAGTCCCCCACAGAGCTGAGGGCAGTTCGGGGCAGGCAGGTCAGGAGGCGAAGGGCGAGCCTGGCACCCGGGCCCGGCGCAGGGCCCGCTCGGCCGGCGTCCCCGCCGCTTACCTGGTTGCAGTTGTCCACCACCACCAGGTGCCTGAGGCCCAGCGCGCGGAACAGCTTGAAGACCCGAGGGAGGGATGCTTCCTGCACAGGGAGGTGGGGCCTCAGTGGACTGCCAGCTCCGCCCACCCGGGAAGTGGCTGGCTGGGGGCTCCCCCTGCACATCCACCCCCCAAGATGTGTCCTGGGGACGCCCGGGGGGCTCAGTCAGTCGAGCGCCCAACTCTTGATTTCAGCTCGGGTCACAATCTCACGGGTCGTGGGTTTGAGCCCCGTATTGGGCTCTGCTCGGACAGTGCAGGGCCTGCTTGGGATTCTCTCTCTACGCCCTTCCCTCGCTCTCTCTCTCTACTCTTCCTCCACTTGCGTGCTCGGGGTCACGCTCTCTCCCAAGATAAATGTAAAGAAAAAAAAATAAGACAAGGATGAACTCTGAGCGGCTCCGCACAGGCCGCGGCCGCCGGGCAGGCACCTGGGGCACCGTGTAGGGCGAAGGGTTCATGAACTCCGAGAGGTCCATGGTACACTCGCGCTCGTCCTGGGACACGTGGATGGACTGGATTGGGGGGAAGCGCGGGTACGCGTCCCGGAAGTCCTTGAGCCGAAGCCGCCGCCGCACCAGGCCCATGCTGGAGCGCTCCACGAACACCTGCGGGTGGGGCGGCGGTCAGGACGTGGTGCCCGGCGGTGCGCCCCGCCCCCGCTGCCCCAGGTGCCCGGCGGCCACCTTGTGCTTCAGGAGGACGATCAGCTGGGAGCGCAGGATCAAGCCTTGGAGCCGGGCCGGCTGCAGAGAAGAGGCCCATCTGTGGTTGAGGCCCAGGCCCCAAGCCCCTTCCTGCCCTGCTCAGCGGCCCCGTGGTGACCCTCCGAGGCGGACACCGCCCCGCTGCAGGCACCGCGCCACTCTGCAGGTCCCCGGGAGCGGCCCCGGGGCGCCCACGGGAACAGGCGACAAGAAGTGCACCGCGGCCCGGAGGCCCCGGCTGCTCCTGACGGGTCACCCCCACAGCTGTTCAGCCGACGGGCAGGTCAGGGTGGGAGCCCAAGACACGCGCACAGGCCGCCCCCCTCGGGCTGGTGACCCCGTCCCGTCGCAGCCAGCAAGGTGGAGCCTGCAGTGCCCGGCGGCATCTCCACCCCAGTGGCGCCTCCCCACGCACACCTGCAGCAAGGAACGTGGCCTCCAGGAGGCGGCCCAGGAGCCACGGGCCGTGTGGCTGTGCGGGACGCCCTGGGTACCTGGCTGCCATCGGCTAACTCCACGACGGGGAAGCCGTTGTGGTTGGAGGCCGTGTTGCTGAGGACGTCCACGATGACGCCCACCTTCTCCCTCCTCCGCAGGCAGATGACCGGCGTGCTCATCACCTCCCTGGGGAAGAGCGGCTGCTGAGGCCTCGCCGCAACCAACCGCGGGGCCAAGGGGAGCGTCCACTCGCTCTTCACACGGGAGCGGACACTCTGAAGGCAGGCCGCTGCCGGCCGCGGAAGGCCGGGGACCAGGGGCACACAGGTCCCCAGTAGCTTCCCTGGGAGCGCCAGCCTGGGGCCGGCTGCCCAGACAGAGCCGCCCCGGCACTCGGACACGGGCCCTCCCAAACCGCCGGGAGTGTCCACGGCGCCAGCGTACCTGGCAGTGAGCGAGTGTGAGGTGACAGGGGCCTCCCAGTGCAGGAAGGGCACGCTCTGCAGCTGGATGTGCATGTCATACAGGCCCTGAGGACGAGCAGACTGCTGGGGTAGGGGCTCCGCCAGCCCCTCCCTCCCCCTCTGCTGCACACCCCCCTCCCGGGCTCGGGCTCCCGGCCAGCGGCACGGGGGGCCCACAGAGCAAGGGGAAGGACGCCAGACAGGCCTCTTCCCACGAGCCACACCTCGATGAAGACGTCCCCCACGATCTTGGCGGTCATCAGAACCAGCATGATGGGGAAGCCGTATGTCACGTTGCTGGTAGCCTCCATCATGATGACAGTCAGGCTGAGCGTCATCCTCACGATCCCACCTGTCCGGGGATCGAGGGTAGTGTCCAGCCTCTGTGGCCACATGGCCTCCCCCACGTGCCCGTCCCGTCCGTGTTCTCTGTGCATGCCGGCACCCCCCACCCCCTGCCACCATTTACCCTCATGGGGTGGGGACCGTGACCCCCTGCCCTTCACTGCTCCAAGGGGAAGACGCTCCCCCCCATCTTGTGATGCCCAAGTGGAGGCCAGGACTCACCCAGCTGGGCAGCCGCTCCCATCAGGGCATATTTGCCAGGGTCCGCCCAGATCTGTGGGGACGACAGAGGAGGGTCAAGGGGCAGCAACCCCCTTCTCAAACCTGCGGAGATGCGTGGCCCCACCAGAGGCCACTGGGCCCAACGACTGATTCCAATCCTAGAAGAAAACCTACAATTTACAGACACGTGTACAAAGCGGTCTGCAGCAGCACCCAGGGGGACCGAAGCCTGGAAGTACCCTGGGGGCGCCCTGCTCGGGGCACCCGGGTGACCTAGGCTGTCTGCACACAACGGACAACTCGGCAGCTACGAAAGGGACCCCTCCCGTGTGCGTAAGAGGGATGGCGGGGCCCGGCCACATGCAGCGGGTGCCATCTGCGCAGAAACGACCGCACCGCGAGGAGGCAGAGAACCCAGCACGTGCGCAGGGGACGCCACACGGCGTGGGACTCCACTCAGGAAACACCGAGGACACGAGGGTGTGCCGACGTGGGGGGCAGTGGCTGCCCAGGGGCACAGGTCTCCTGGGGTGAGGGAGGTCGCGTGGCACTCGACAGCGGTGGCTCGTACATGAGCCCACGAATACGCCATCGAATGCTGAACGGCAGGCTTCCAAGGCCGGGGGGGGGCTGGTGGCACGTGACACGCAGGGCCTGGGACAGGTAGCAGCGGGGGAGGGAGACACTCCCTGCCCTTCTCACGGTTCTTAAAGCCTCACGTGACTAAAATGAGAAAAAACCCCACGAAAAAATGAAACCCAAGTTCCCAGAGGCCGGGCACACGTGCCGCGGTCACGTCCTCCAGCGCCTGTCCTCTAACGGGAAACGCCGGGCCCCCCGATGCGCGTCTGTGCAGCCCACCTTCCGGCGGCCACGCCGACAGCGCGGGTCAGACGCCAGCAGCCGGGAGCCTGCAGGCCCAGCGGAAGGACCAGGGGCCGTGGCGCTGCTTCCCCGGCGCTGGGAGCACACACTCACCGCGGCCCCGGTGAGGTAAGACAGGGAGATCCCGAAGAGCCGGCCCCAGGCGGCCCCGATGAGCAGGGACGGGATGAAGACGCCGGCAGACACCGTGAGCCCGTAGGTCCAGCAGGCCAGGAAGAAGTAGACCAGGGTGAAGAGACCCAGCGTCATGGGGTTGTAGGAGCCTAGGGGAGACGGGGCTGGCCAGGGCCTGCTATGTGGGCTCGCCCAGAGTGCCTCCTGCGCACGTCCCGGCCCCCAGAAGTCTCCCCATTCTCAGGGGCCAGAGTGTGGATCTTGGAGGCCCAGTCCTCAGAGGCAGGAATGACGGCCACCTGGAGGGAGGGGCCCAGGGCCCCCAGCACGACCATCATCCGAGGCCAAGGGCAGGTGGCCGCAAAGGGCCGTGTGCAAACAGCTGGCACCACAGTCGAGACCACAGGGTGTTGGGGGAGGGAGGCCCAGCAGACGACTTCCCGATGCCGGAAGCACCGAAGCCTGGAGACCACTGACCCGGGGGCCTGGGGCCACCCGTGTAAGCTTTTCTGTTAAATTGTGGGGATTTCTGGGACACACGCACAGAACCGTAAAAACTAGAACGTTCTCAGCAAACTTGTGTGTGACAGGAAACAATCAGGGATGACCTAAAAGATGCCCAAACAGAAAACGGGAAACGATGGCAGAGACCAGCAGCACGGCTTCCACGGGCGCATACAGCAAGCACTCTCACGGGCCTGTGTGCTGTGTGCAGAGCGGTCTGTGTTCAGAACCTTTTTTAAGTTAAAAATGCGTGTAATCTGAGGGACGCCTGGGTGGCTTAGTCGGTTAAGAATATGACTTTGGCTCAGGTCAGGATCTCATGACTGGTGGGTTCGAGCCCCGCGTCGGGCTCTGTGCTGACAGCTCAGAGCCTGGAGCCTGTTTTGGATTCTGTGTCTCCCTCGCTCTCCGCCCCTCCCCCGCTCATACTCTCTTGAAAGAAATAAACGTCAAAAAAAACCTGCGTGTGGCTGGGGGACCCAGCTGGCTCAGGAGAAGCCAGGAGTCGATCTCAGGGTTGATTTTTTTTGTTTGTTTGTTTTTGACATTTTATTTATTTCTGAGAGAAAGAGAGAAACAGTGCGAGCAGGGGAGGGTCAGAGAGAGGGAGACAGAATCTGAAGCAGCTCCAGGTTCTGAGCTGTCAGCCCAGAGCCTGATGTGGGGCTCGAACCCACAAACTGCGAGATCATGATCTGAGCCCACGTTGGATGCTTAACCGACTGAGCCACCCAGGCGCCCCTCGATCTTGGGATTGTGAGGTGGAGACCCATGCTGGGTGCAGAGACTACTTTTAAAATAATAAGACCTTAGGGTGCTTGGGTGGCTCAGTCTGTTGGGCATCCGACTTTGGTTCAGGGCATAATCTCACCGTTCATGGGTTCGAGCCCCCGTCCAGCTCTGTGCTGATGGCTCGGAGCCTGGCGCTGCTTCGGATTCTGTGTCTGCCTCTCCCCTACTCACACGCTGTCTCTTTGTTGCTCTCAAAAATAAAGATTAAAAAAATAATAATAAGATCCTAGAAAACAGAATTGCACGTGGCTGAGTGAGGCTGGGCCCCAGCGCTGGCCACCAGGCTTGGGGAGAGGCCTGTGTGAGCAGGGCCCATGAGGAAAACACCCTGGGGACGGGAATCATGACCGTTGTGACCCACGAGGGCAGCCCCAGCAGCTGCCCTACACGAAGGGAAGAGGCCTGGCCAAACTCCTACACACCAGCGTGCCCACCACTGCGGCAAGGGTGGTGACCTCTGCCCTTGGGCCACGGCTGGCCAGAAGGTGACACCCAGGCCCCGGGCCCGGTGACGGCGGGTGGGAGGCACACACCTGGAGGGTCGTGGAAAAGGCTGACCACGCTCTTCTCGGGGGTGTTGAAGAAGGCTGCGGCCATGGAGTTGTACTCGCCGTCCGCACAGAAGAGCTGTGAGGGTGGAAGACAGATGGGCCGGTGGGCCCACCACCTGAGGGCTAGGGCGGGCCGCGCGCGGGCCGGGGTGGGGAGGGGTGGGCAGGACCCAAAGAGCCAGGCCCAGGGACAGCCAGGGCTCCAGAGGCAGGTGCAGCCTGCAGGGGCCAAGCCCCGAGGACACGGGCACGCGAGGACTCCGGGGCAAACCTGAGCTCGCTCCCAGGCCTCAAGAGTCGGGCCACCTGTGTCCTGCTGCCCACGGGTCCGGGCGCCCCGGGTGAGCACAGCTGTGGTTCCCAGAGGCCCCACCCGTGGCGGGAGCCGGCTCGGGTGGCCAGACCTACGCCTGGGACACGTGCTCCTAGCCACCCCCACCCCCACTGGTGGCCACTCCCTGGTGCCTCCCCCAGCCCCAGGCCACCACCAATCTCTCTGTCTCCGTGGCTCTGTGCGTCCTGGAGGTTTTGCACATGGGGCATCACACACCACACGGGCCTTTGCGCCTGACTCCTCTCCAGTGTGGTCCCTCCACACTGTCCCTCCACGCTGTCCCGTGTGTCAGCCCCCCCCGCCCCCGATTCATGGCCAAATGAACCGATTTACGACACACTATTGTGCCAGACACTCGGGCTGTGGTCGTGCCGCAGCGAGAATGCGGACGGGTGTCTGTGCTTCTCAGGTCCACACCCACGAGGCCCCACTTCGGAAGTCCCCGTGTGGCCCCCGCGGGCTGGCGTTCCGGAGGAGGACCGGGGAGACCCCGTCTGACAGAACGCGGCGCCCTGAAGCCCCCGCGAGCCCCGGGTCCGGCTGCACGAGGCCCTGCTGAGGAGCCTGGGCCGCTACCTGGAGGGGATAGGACACGGAGCTGCCCTGCAGGGGCTGGCAGTCCCGCGAGGAGTAGATCAGCACGAAGGCGACGGTGGCTGTGACGGCAGCCACCAGCATGGCCTCGATCACCTGAAGGCAGGGCCGGTGGATGTACCTACAGCAGACAGCGGGAGCCCGAGGCTCAGGAGAGCCGTCGCGGGACACCGCGGGGCGACAGCGGGCTACGCCGGGTCATCTCCCGGACGCTCCGCAGCCACACTTTCAGTCCGGGCAAGACGACAAGAAGGACGGCGCGCTTCCTCGAGCCCCGGCCCTGCCCCAACGTGTCAGGAAACCCGGGAGCTCCCAGAACCGCCCCGCAGCTCTGCGGGCCCACGGTGCCCCGGGTCGAGACGCCCGGATGGACCAGGCCGAGGCCAAGGCGAGTGGCTGGGAGGGGTTCGACCCCAGGGGCCCCTGCTGGCCTGCAGCCAAGCCCCGCCTCACCAGCGCCCGGCTAGCACTGCCTGTCCCCTCCCGTATAACCCCTCACAGAAGGACACACGTCGGCACACGGCTTTCCGAGTGGCCCCGGGGCACAGGGCCCACAACATGTCCCTCTTCAAAGGCCCCAGAGCCACACTGGTCAATTTGAGGCACAAAGCAGAGATTTCTCACCTGATTCGAAACATCGTCAGCCAGTAATTCAAGGCATTGAACACGGCTCCAAGGATACCACCTACGACCAGGAAGGGAGAGCACGTAAGGGACACGGGGGAGCGGCAGAGGCACCGGAAGGGGGCGGGGTGTGCGTGTGCGTGTGCGTGTGTGCACCCTGGCAGACGCACTGGCTTGTTTCTCAGAGGCTTTGCTTTCCTTCCAGGGAAAGATTTTTCAGAGCAGAAAACGCCACACACAGCTTATTCTACTTCCTTGCAGACCCAAACCCCCAAACCCAGGGGCTTCTCCGGTGGAGAGGTAAAGCTCGGTCTTCAGGGTGTGGGCTCCCTCCCGGAGGTGTGTGCACAGGGCAGGACGTAGCAGGATCCTGAGGGTGGGGGGCTGCACTCCGCTGCGGCCACCTCAGAGCTGGGCCAGGCCTGGGCTCTGGCAGACCTTGACCCCACAGGAAGGCACCCGCCGCCACCTGGGGAGGGCAGGAAGCACGGGCCGGCTCTTACCCACCACGCCCATGGCAATGAAGATGGGGATCTCGTGGATCGTGTACACCATTGTCTGCACAGGGGAGAGAATGAGCACCCCATGAGCCCCCTCCAGGTAGATGCTGGCACGGACGTGGCCCACAGTGCGCTCATGAGCACGGGGGTCCCAGCACTTGCACGCAGAGCCATGGGGGTCCCACGGGACAGAAACATCGGGTGTTCTGACCAGATCAGTAAATGACGCTCCCACTAAGGCTTTCGCCTGCTGCTGCTCTGGGTCTCCGTCCAGCTGAAGGCGGAGACGGGCCGAGCTTCTGCCAAACGGCGGTCAGACGGACACAAGCGAGGAAGCGCCCTGGGTCCTGGGAACTCGTCTCGTGCCCCTGAGCTACCCAGGGCCTCCTCTGCGTCCACATGCGCGGCCCCTCCTGGGAATCGCGACTCAGCGCACTTGTCCGCAGTCCAAAGACTGCCAGGACGCCCCCGGGAGAGCCCGCCGGGTGTAAGGCGTCCTGACCTGACCAACAGGCCACACGGGTGCTTTCCTCACACCCCCATCCCCCGCACTCAGCTTCACTGTGCGGCTAAAACCAACTGCTTCCCAAAAGTCCACATTCCCAGGATGAACCATAAGTAAATGATCTTGGCCCCACGCCGAGAAAGAACCAAATAGAACACGAGAGCACGTTTATTACCTCTGTGTCAAATCTTCCAAAATTGATAAGCCCTGGGCTGGACAGGTCCCACACGTTGCCGTGGTAGATGCTCAGGACAAAGTTCAGGGTGAACGTGGAGATCATGGAAGCAAAGAACTGCAGGCAGAGCACGAGGCCTCAGATCCAAGCCCGGCAGCCAGAGCCCCGAGGCTGGGGGGCTGGGCAGGGCCTTGCTGTCACTGAGGAGGTGCCTGGACACCCTCCCAAGGCGGCCATCGTGGCTGGGTGAGTGGCTCACAGCCTCGTGTGGATGAGTGTTGGGGCCACACCGGTGATGGAGCCAAGGGACGAGGTATGCGGGATCTGGGGGTCTGGACAACCGGGAGAACAGGGTGCAAACAAGGCCCGTGGCTGACGGGGGACGGCCAGCGGCTCAGGTCAAGTGACAGGCAGGGCCGAGCATAACAGACCCACAGAGCACACGGCTCCAGCACCGCGACGGCTCCAGCACCTCAGGGGCCGTCTCCCCTGGAGCCGGGGCCCAGCCAGGCAGCAGAGGCCAGGGACTGGCACTGCCTGACGTCGGTGAGGGAGCAGCCCTGTGCAAACACTTACTATCCTCCACGTCAAGAACTGGTTCCAGAAGGAGGCCCCCTCCTCCAAGCTGAACAGGACTCCACCTGGAAGGCAAGCGGCCCAGCACTGCCATGCTCACCCAGACCCCAGGGGGTCCCGTGAGACCCCAGGGCCCTGCGACCGTGCCCACCCTCACCCCGAGCCGGGTCTGCAGATGCCAAGACTCCCCCTCCGCACAGCGGGCATGGTGGCCTCCCCGGTACGGGCCGTCCTCCTCACCCACGGGGGCTCCAAATGCAGCGGACACTCCGGCCGCGGCTCCTGCCGAGACGAAGTCCCGCTTCTCCGTGTCTCTGCGGAAGTACTCGAAGATCTGCAGCAGGGAGAGACGGGGCGGAGGGGCTCGGCTGGCCTCCCCGAGGGCACCCACCTAGACGGCGCCGAGGGCAGCCAGAGGCCACGAGCCAGGGCCCGACGGGAGAGGGAAGCAGGGAGCAGGGGACGCGAAGGCGTCCCTGGGCAGCCATCGACTCGCATTCACACAGATCACCGAGCTGCCGAGGTGACACACGCTGAACGCGCCCTTGCACACCAATACTGCGAGACGGGACCGGGGACACCCATTCGCAGCGACGACGACATGTCAGTCGGCCTAAGAGACATGCGAGAGGCTCGAAACCCCACCGAAAACCCTGAGCAAACAAACTGAAAACACGTGGACTTAAAAATAGAAGCGTCTCCTGCTGAAAACACGCCAGTGTCGGAATCCGCACGTCAACTGAGCGTGCTACCCTTCACGGCGTGGTGCTTTCAGGGGAAACGTGGCAAAGTTGCTCTGAAACAGATCCCGGAATTAAGCCTCTTCAACACGTCCACGAGTCACTCGTGCCTCCGGGTCCCGCCTGCCTTGGGGACGGTGGCGGGGGCCCCAGGTCCAGGCGGAGCCTCCCGGGCAGGCCGGGTCGCCCACGTCAGGAGCAGAGGACTCACCTTGAAATCTCTCTTCAGCGACGTTGACCTCCCCTGGGAAATCCCGGCGGCGATCACAGAGCCCGAGTGAATCATCGGCCCCTCCTGGAAGCATGGCACAGCCGCCCTCAGACAAGCGTGGCTCCAGAGAGGACACCCTGGCCTCGGGGCGCAAGCTGAGTGCAGGGGCCTCGGGCTAGGGCGGCGCCACACCCGCTCCTTACCTTTCCCACTGCCAGGCCACCCACCACGGACAGGATCACTCCAGACACCTTGATCACCAGGGTCTAGAACACAAGGGAAGATGTGTTGAGTCTGATTAAAGGCCACGCAGTCTGATTAAAATCCTGTGCAGAGCTGCAAACACGAAGTGACCCCGAGTACACGTCCAGCCCCGGCCCCACGAGAAGGCCGGCGGGGAGGCCCGCGCGCCACAGCGTACTCGTGTGTCCTGGGCGCAGGCGGCAGCGGGCGTGGTTCCCCTGGGCACGCCCACGTGCATTCTTCTGCCAGCCACCTGCCAGGGACGCTGCCCACTGCCCGGCTACCAGTGCGGGCGCAACAGGGCAGAGGCCGCTCCTGGCGGCTCCGAGGAGGTGTCGCCCCCAGCGCACAGCTGCCGCCCCCAGGAGCACCCCTCTCTCCGGACGGCGTGGGATACCTCTGACTGAGGCAGGCCGACCAGACACCTGGAAATGACCATGGAGGAACCACGCTCCTGACCCCCCCAACCTCCTCAGAAACGGGGTTTCAAGAACACTCAGCATGACAAACGCTAAGGACAATTTTAAGAACAAGAAAAGCGTCTCAGCAAGCGTACCCCCCACTCTAACGTACCCGCGCGCAGAACTCAGGACACTGCCGTGACCCTGACAGATGCCCCGTTTCAGCTTATGTGCAGGACTTAAAATGCGTAGGAGAAAGCGTCACCGCCTCCCAAAGCAGACGACGTGGAACCTGTGCGCCTGCTCGCGGCGGCACACTGAGTACACCCCGGGTGCCGGCGGGCAGGCCGGGAGCTCCCGACCCCGCGGAGGACCCCCCAGAGCGCCTGCTCCCAGCCTCGGGCCTCACCTTGAGCCGGACCACGTGTGGGATCTTTACCCCGTTGAGGAAGCACTTGATCTGGGGGATCCCGCTGCCAGCGGCAACTGGCTACAAGGAGACAGAGGCCAGTTCTCAGCTCGGGGTGAGGCGCCACGGCTGCCACCGGGCCCAGGAGGACACGGCCCCACGGGGCCCGACGTGGGGGGTAGCCGTCCATGGAGGGCTTCCTGCTCCTCCCCCAGGCAATGACCACCGGGGCCAGCAGGCCATGAGAGGGGTCGGGGAGGGAGAGGAAAGGAGGGCCTAGGTCCCCAGGAGGCCACGAGGGGCAGGGGACGCAACAGGACAGACGGGAGACAGGCCACACCCCAGCTGAGGGCAGAGGGCAGGGGTGCCACTGCACAGCACCCCGGACAGAAGCTTCTGGATGCTACACCCCATAACAAGGGAGAAGCAGAGGAGGAGGTGGAGGAAGACAAGCTTCTGAGAGAAGCGGGGGACGCTCCCACCCGGGCCAGCCCCACTGTCCTCGCCGCGCGGGACAGGAATGGAACCCTGGGGCCGGGGGTGACTGGACGTTCAACGCCTGCGCCGGAGGCCCCGGCAGTATGGCCACGCCATTTGGCGCCCCGGCCGCGGCCTCCAGCAGCCCTACCTCCACAAAGGCGACGATTGCGGAGCCCACGAGCACGAACGCGGAGTTGAGCGTGGCCCACAGCAAAAGGGAGAAGGACAGCCCACCCCGCTCCGTGAACTTGTCGATGTCTGGGGCTCGTCAAGGAAGAGAACTCCCTGCTCAGCCCAGCCTCCGGAGCCCTGAGCACCAGGGGCAGTGCGCCGACCGGACTCATCACAGCCCAGCCGTGACAAAGGCCAGCGAGCAGCCACCCCTCCCTACGATGGCACACACGTGGGGCTCCCAGCCTTCGCCGCCGGTGGACCCTCCTGTGCTGGGGACCGCGGACAAAGGATACTGTCCTTGACGACCTTGTACTTCAGGCCGGCCACGTTCTCCACCACGATGTCAATGAAGCAGGCCACGAGGCCCGTGAGGATCCCGATCATGGCGCAGATGACCCAGCGCTTCATCTCCACCGTCCGGAAGGCCTGTGGGGGAGGACGCCCGTCAGAAGCGGCTGCGCCGGGGAGGCCCCCACTCACAGGCCACCACCCCGAACAGCAGGCCGTGTGCGGGACCCCACATCCTGGGAGGCGGCCTCTGGTCAACATCTCCGAGGCGGTGGGCCTTCCCAACTGATACAATCAGCAGCCGACACCTTGGGCGCCTGGGCGGAGGTGGCCTCTGTCACCAACATGACATAGCTACACCCCTGCGGGGTCCTGTACTGGCGCCTCTTGCAGAAAAAGGAACGGAGGCTTTAGGGTGTGAGGCTGGAGGACGGCGGTCGGCGTGGGAGCAGCACCGGGGCGGCGGGGCGGGCGCCCTTGCACGCTCACCGTGTGGTTGATCCGCCGCTCCTCCTCCAGGAAGAGCTGGTTCTCGCTGTTGTCGTAGTCCAGGCTCTGCGGGGCGGCAGACACCACCACGCCTGACCCCACGCTCCAGAGTCACGGGGCGGGGGCGGGGCCTGCTGTGGGGCGGGGCCAGGGGCCAGGGGCTGCAGGGGGCGGGGCCGGGGCTGCAGGGGGCGGGGCCGGGGCTGCAGGGGGCGGGGCCTGCTGCGGGGCGGGCCCAGGGGCTGCAGGGGGCAGGGCCGGGGCTGCAGGGGGCGGGCCCAGGGGCTGCAGGGGGCGGGCCCAGGGGCTGCAGGGGGCGGGCCCAGGGGCTGCGAGGCGGGGCCAGGGGAAGGAGGCCCACCTCGTACTTGAGGGACAGGAGCTTCTCATTGTGAGGGATCTCCTTGGGGAGCGGCTGAGGGGGCTCCAGGTCCTGCAGGGGAGACGCAGAACCACAAACTTGACAACCCAGCACGTTTAAGAAGAAACCCCGGGGGGCGGGGGGGCGGCGCCTGGGTGGCAGTCAGTTAAGTGTCCGACTTCGGCTCAGGCCATGATCTTGTGGTTTGTGGGTTTGAGGCCCACGTCGGGCTCTGTGCTGACAGCTCAGAGCCTGGAGCTGCTTCGGATCCTGTGTCTCCCTCTCTCTCTGCCCCTCTCCTGCTTGTTCTCCTTCTCTCTTGATCTCTCAAAAACAAACAGTATTAAAAAATTTTTTTAAGAGAGAAAGCACAAACGAGAAGGGGAGGCGACACATGCCCATCCGTTCCATGAAGCCAGCAGTCTATGGACCCTAAAGCCGGACGAGGGTGCCACAAGACAGGAGAGCACAGGCCCCTGACAATGCAGACGCCGAGTCCCGGACAGGAACAGGCACACCAGGCCCGTCGGCTCCTCGGCCAGGGCCGGTTTATCCCAGGGACGCAAGGCTGGCCTCCAAAAATCGAGTAACGTCATGTTTGGGTGAGTGAGTCTCAAGCCGCCCCGGCCAGCATCCTCGAAGACACTGACACGCTTAAAACCCACACGGAAACGCAAGGGGTCGCCAGCAGCCAAAATGACCCTGAAAAAGGAGAAGCAAGTTGGAGGACACTCACTTCCTAGTTTCAAACTCACACAAGCGCTGCGGTCCCCTGGACAGTGTGGCTGCGGCACCAGGACACACACAGGCATTGGTGGAGACGAGGGAGCCCAGAGCCTCATGGGCACGGCTGGCTTGTGCACATGGTGCTGAGACAGCTCGGGAGGGAAAGGGGATTTTCTGAGAAATGGTCCTGGGGAACTGAACTCCCACACGCAGAAGACTGAAGCTGTACCCTCACCTTCCATCTGACAAAATCAGTCAAAAATAGACTCAAGACCTAAAAGTACAGAACTCTTGAGGCACCTGAGTAGCTCAGTGGGTTACACACAGATCTCAGCTCGGGTCATAATCCCGGGTTGTGGGATCAAACCCCAAGTCGGGCTCCATGTGGACGGTGAGGAGCCTGCTGGAGATTTCTCTCTCTCTTTCTCTCTCTCTCTCTGCCTCTCCTCCGCTCATATGCGTGGGCACTCTCTTTCTCTTCCCCAAAACAAAATCTTTAAATCATAGAACTCTCAGAAGAAAACACAGGAGAAAATCTTCATGACCTTGGACTAGGCAGCGGCTCCTCAGATAAGGCAGCAAAAGCACAATGACAACAAATACAATCAACTGGAATTCATAAAAATTAAAGAATTCCTATAAACCAATAATTAAAACACAAACAGCCCGATAAATACGGCAGGGAGTGGGAACAGACATCTCTGCAGAGAAGACATGGATGGCCACCGCCAGCCACCGCCAGCCACCGCCAGCCGGCACAGAAACACAGGTCGGGACCACGAGATGCAGGGGAGGAAATCAAAGGCAAGTCTGGGTGCCGGGCGGGCTCAGGAGACACCGGCACCTGCCGGACAGCCAGCAATGGGGGCAGGAGACAAGGACGCCACACCGTCCAAAAGTTCCTCGCCTCTGAGATCCTTGTCCCCAGGGGCCACATCCAGCTCACTGGAGGCCCCTCTCCCCTGTGGGGTGCTGGGTCCCCTGGCCTTTCCCCAGCGGTCCCACGCTCCCACAGGACACGCTGCACTCACCATCTGCCCTCTGCTAGGCGGCACCTCCACAGGAGAAAGGGGTGGGTGGGGAGAGGTGAGCGGGTGGGGAACGAGCCTGCCACTCACCGGGTTGAGCAGCTCATCATCCAGGTCCACGTTGCTCATCTGTCCAATCCGGAAAAATGCCGAACGTGGCGACTGGAAGCATGAGAGACGTCACAGGGTGGTCAGCCACACGAGGTGCCGTCCGCCCCCCCACGGCCACACGAGGTGCTCCCTCCCCCCCCACGGCCACCAGGCTTCGCTCCCCCACGCCGAGGCGCTGCCCTCCCCCACGGCCACACGAGGCGCCGCCCTCCCCCACGCCACACGAGGCGCTGCCCTCCCCACGGCCACACGAGGCGCTGCCTCCCCACGGCCGCCACGAGGTGCTCCTCCCCCTCACGGCCACACGAGGCGCCGCTCCTCCCCCCCACGCCACACGAGGCGCTGCCCTCCCCCCACGGCCACACGGCGGCGCCTGCCTCCCACGGCCACACGAGGCGCTGCCTCCCCCACGGCCACACCAGGTGCTGCCCCCACGCCACACGAGGTGCTCTTCCCTCTCACGGCCACACGAGGCGCTGCCTCCTCTACGGCCACACGAGGCGCCGTTCCTCTCTACTGCCACACGGCGCTGCCCTCCCCCACGGCTACACGGCGCTGCTCTCCACGGCCACACCAGGTGCTGCTTCCTCCCACGGCCACACGAGGTGCTCCTCCCCCACGGCCACACCAGGCGCTGCCCTCCCCCACGCCACACGCAGGCGCGCCTCCCCCCACGGCCACACGAGGTGCTCCTCCCCCACGGCCACACTGAGCGTGCCTCCCCCACGGCCACACGGAGGCGCTGTTCTCCCCCCACGGCCACCAGGTGCTGCCCTCCCCCCCACGGCCACACGGCAGCTCCTCCTCCCACGGCCACGAAGGCGCTGTCCTCCCCGCGGCCACACGAGGTGCTGCCTCCCCGCGGCCACACGGCGCTGCCCCCCCACGGCCACAGACGGCGCTGCTCCTCCCCCCACTGGCCACGAGGCGCCACCTCCCCCACACACACGCAGAGGCGCTGCCCTCCCCCACGGCCACACGGGGCGCGCTGCTCTCTCTCACGGCCACACGAGGCGCTGCTCCTCCCCCACGCCACACGAGGCGCTGCCTCCCCCCCGCCACACCCAGGTGCTGCCCTCTACGGCCACCACACAGGTGCTCCCTCCCCCACGGCCACGGCGCTGTCCTCTATACACGGTGCGCTGCCTTCCCCTCACGGGCGGCCACGGCGCTGCCCTCCCCACGGCCACACGAGGGCGCTGCCCTCCCCACGGCCACACGGCAGCTCCTCCCCCACGGCCACACGGCGCCTGCCTTCCCTCCCACGGCCACCGCAGGCGCGCCTCCCACGGCCACACGGCGCCAGTTCTCCCCCCACGGCCACGAGGCGCTGCCCCCCACGGCTACACGAGGCGCTGCCTCCCCCCACGGCCACACGGCGCTGCCTCCCACGGCCACACGAGAGGCGCTGCCCCTCCCCCACGGCCACACGAGGCGCTGCCCTCCCCTCTACGGTGGCCACACGAGGCGCTGCCCTCCCCCACGGCCACACGGCAGGCGCTGCCTCCCCCACGGCCACTGCAGGCGCTGCCCTCCCCCCACGGCCACACGAGGCGCTGCCCTCCCCACGGCCACACGAGGCGCTGCCCTCCCCTGCAAGGCCATGAGGCGCTGCCCTCCCCCACGGCCACACGAGGCGCTGCTCCCTCCCCCACGGCTACACGGAAGGCGCCAGTTCTCCCCCACGCCACACGATGTGCTCCTCCCCATCGCCACACGAGGCGCCAGTTCTTCCCCCCACGGCCACGCAAGTGTGCTGTTGGCCTCGGCCACACGAGGTGCTGTTGGCCTCCCCTCCCCCTGCCATCACAGGGCCACACTGCGCCCAGGCCGCTCGGCCACACGAGGTGCCGTCCAGGACCCCCTCCCCCACCACTGCACAGTCATGCTGGGCCCCAGAGGCCTGGCCCTCCTCTGCTCTACGGAGACTGCAGACACCTGTCAGCCCCTGGGAGCACGGGCCGCGGGGGGCAGGGGCCGCGGGGGGCATGGGCTGCGGGGGGCAGGGGCCGCAGGGGGCCCGGGCCGCGTCCTCCAGGCCCCACCCCACCCATCGTCCCGCGTCTTCTCATCTGGAGACGGAGGCTCCGGCAGGCGGGGACCTGTCACAGGCCTCCAGGCAGGCCCTCCAGACCTAGGTTCAGGGGTGCCTGCACCCCAGGGTGCCTCGGAAGCGGGGCCACAGTCCTGGGCCGGGGGGCAGGTCAGCCAGAGGACACACCGCCAGGCCCGTGGTTGCTCACCCGCACGGCCCGGCCACGGCGGCGGCCCGGCCACCACCTCCCAGGCAACAGCCTCGTCCGCGTTCCAGGGGAACACGTCTCAGGGTGAGGTACGTCACAAACACCGCGTGGAACGTACTAGCACCGAAACGTGACTCGTGGCTTCTCTGACATGCAAAGGCGGCCGGGGGCCTGCGCTGCGCCCAGCACAGGGACAAATTGGACACCAGCCCCCCAGCCGGAGTTTGGGTCGCGTGCGGTCAGCGGAGGGCAGACGATCCTCTTCCTGACAGTCAGCAGCCACCCAGCGCTTCGTCATGAGGCGCCACCTCCTCCCGCCGTGTGGTCACGCGGGTGACCCGCCAGCTACACCCTCACAGGGGCAGGGGTGCGCACACGAGAACCGTACGATAGTGAGAGAGACGGGGCGCGTTCCCGCGGCCTCTGTGCCGGGGAGTCGTCACAAGCGTCCTGTTCCGTCATCCTGACTGCCATCGGTCTCTCACTTCAGGCCTGAGTGCGGGTTCAGGCACCCCAGGGCCCACGCTCACCCCACAGCGGGCCATGTCCCCGAGGGGATCCGTGCCGGGGTGCGGCTCGGCGCTTCCGTCTGCATACCGGCAGCAAGTACCAGCAAAATGGGGCTACCGGCAGAAACGTCTGTTTCTCCCTTAAAAACAATCGGTGGCGCCCCCCAAACCGCTGAATCCGGTGAGAGAGGCAGGACGGGGCTCTCCGGCCCGAGTGTCAGGCCACCCCCCTGGCCAGGAAGAGACCCCGGAGCTCGAGACAGCCATGGTCAGGAGGCGGCCTCGGCTCCGCAGCCAGGACGCGTGTGACCCTGAGGGGCTCTGGGCCACGGCACGCAGCTGCAACCCTGACGGCGGCGACCCCCAGTGCACTTCCTTGGGCGCACGTCCGCGCACGCCAACCAGCCAGGCACACAGGGTGCAAAGATGCGCAGCCCGGCAGCGCAATGCCCAGGCGGGACTGAGAGCTGAAGAGAGAGGCACCTGGAGGCCGAGATCTGCGCCCCAACCCCGACCCGGCACATGGGGCCAAGTACTCACCAGCCATCACGACAGGAGCTCACTCACAGCAGCAGTCAGCCCTCCGTGACAAGGGGCCAAAAAGTGCTTCCTCTGACGTCTAAATGGTGTGTGGGGGCCGGGCCACCGCCCGCCTCGCCTCGGGAGAGCTGGGCAAGAAGGGACGGCGGGCAGAGCTCCACGCTCAGTGACAGAGGCCGCCAGGCACGCACCACAGACTGTGCCCCGGCAGAGCGTGCTGGACCCAGAGGGCGTGATGGCGCTGGAGGCGAAACCCCCTGGGCCCACAGCTTCCCCGCTCCTTTCCTGGCCTTCAAGGCTTCTTCCAGAAATACCTTTTGTGGTGAGAAAAGCCATTTACTTGAAGTTCAGTGACTTATTTGACGCCGCATGTGTCTCTTTCTCTTAAACATGGGGAAGATGACATCTGAGCTTCTCAAACTACCCATACACACAACAGCTGGACGGGCTCTCTGGGGCGTGAGGACCCAAGATGACACGCTGTGCAGCCATGCTGACCTGACCCTCTGGAAAAGTCGGGCCTGGGGCACGAGAGCAGGTCGGGGGGTGGGAAGGGTGACGAGAGGCAGGACGGGGAGCCTCGTGCCAACGCACGTGCTCCGCACGGGGACTGTGGCAGTGCTCCCGCGGATGCACACACGTGACGCACGGCGGGGAAGTGCCCACGGGCCCACTTGGGGTCCTGGTTTCAGCCGCGCTGTTGGGAGGGGGCCGGGGCAGTGGAGGGAAGAGGGGTGGGGGGTGAGGAGGCGCACGGACCCTCTCTGTGGGGGCTAATCAACTTCCTGTAAATCCATAGTTATTCTTTTTTTTTTTTTTTTTTTAAATGTTTTATTTATTTCTAGGAGAGAGAGAGAGAGAGAGACAGCGGGAGCAGGGGAGGGTCAGAGAGAGAGGGAGTCACAGACTGAAACAGGCTCCAGGCTCTGAGCTGGCAGTCAGCACAGAGCCCGACGCGGGGCTCAAACCCACGGACCGCGAGATCATGACCCAAGCGAAAGTCGGACGCTTAACCGACTAAGCCACCCAGGTGCCCCAAATCCATAGTTATTCTTAAAATTTTTAGAGACGGAAGCGCAACCGGGTCTGCCACGTGAGACCAGAGCCTTGGAGCGCCGGACAGACAGAGGGAAGAGGCCGCCTGCAGAGCGGGAGACCCCGGGACCAACCGCACACCCGAGAGGAGGTTACAACCTGAACACGGAACAGCTCCTGCGAGACAACCATGGGAACAAACCGACTACAGAGTGGGCAGAGGCCGAGTACACGTCTCCAAAGGTGACACATGTATGGCCAGTGTGCACGTGACCACATCCTCGACATCAGCGACCACTAGAGACACGCACATACAAGCCACGAGATGCCAAGCGACGCCTGTCACAACAGCCCCCGTCAAAGCCCGGAGAGCCGTGAGCGTCGGCGAGGGGCCTGAGGCGCCCCCGCCCCATGCACCGGGGTTGCGACACGGGTACAATGGTACAGCGGCCGTGGGAGGCGGCCTGGCGGCTGCTCAGACAGCTCCACACAGGGTGACCACGGGACGCCGCAGCCCCACCACGGGCGTGCGCTGAGAAGAGATGAAAGCAGGGACCTGAAGAGACTCCTGCACACCCCGCTCCCAGCACGGTGATTAGGCCACAGGGGTGAGGGGGGTAGGAACCCAAGTGTCCCTTGACAGATAAACCCACCGGGGCCCACATGTGCAAGAAGGAGGTCGGTGCTGCGCTGCGCTCCGGCACAGAGGAACCATAGGTGCGTTATGCTGAGAAAGCGGCCGCAGCAGCGCAGCCGCACTCACACGCAGCAGGGGTTCCGCCCAGGCCTACACACACGGGAAGCAGAGGCTGGGCACGGGGGTGGGGGCTGGGTGCCAGTTTCAGTTGTGCAAGCCGGCGAGTTCCCCGATGGGCGGCGGGGACGGTTGCACAACGTGGACGCGTCTGACACCACCGAGCCGCGTGCTTAAGACGGGGTACGGCGCCAAGTCCTGTCCCCCACCCTCCCTCCGACGGAGAGCAGGTGCCCAAGGCGCGTGCTCCGCAGGGAGGGCACAGCCGCGGCGGCCGGGGGCGCACAGGCAGGGCGCAAACCTGCGGGAGCCTGTGAGGACCCGGCGCACAGGGTCAGGGGGGCGAGGGGGCCTGCAGGCTGAGCCCCAGCGAGGAGTGAGCGCGCAGAGGGGGCGGCGGACGGCGGGGGGCATGGTCTGGGCGGGAGACTCCCAGGACCTCCTGTCTAGGCCTCGGCCCGGTCCTGTCCCTCGGCTCTCCGGCCTGCGTCCTTAGTGACGGCGGGGGTCTGGCCCACCCACAGCGACCCTGCCTAGACGGCACCGAAGGCAGGAGGGACCCAGACCTGGGGAGCCGCCGGGGAGGGCTGTGGGGCAGCCGGCCCGGACCCCCCAAGGTGGGGCCGCACAGACAGAAAGGGGGAACGGGACGAGGACGCTGAAGCACAGGGACTTCCTGGAGGAAGTGACAGGGTGCCGGGAAGCACCGAGGACAGAGATGGGGGGGAAGGGGCTCCAGGACTCAAGGGGCGGGTGAGGACAATAGAGGACCCGCCCTGGCACCTGCCCTGCTCACCCCGCCCCAGCCCCTGGCACTCTCCGGCTATGGTCCGCGGCCCCAGGTCACCAGGGACGACACGGAGGTGACCCAGCTCCCAGAGGCGATCCCCGGGACCCAACTGCACACTAACCTGAGGGTCCTGCCCCGCCTCCCCGACCCTACGGTGGTGTCTCAGGCGAAGCCTCCCTAAGCCCAGGTCGCCGGAAAAGGCCTGCGTTTACAAACCCTGCAAACACCCTGCCCCCTGCGCCTGAAGCTTCTGTTTCTGCCTCAGATTTTCCCGCATAACAGTTCGCTCGAAACACTCCGCTTCCCGCTGGCCACACACGCAATTGTGACCTGCGGGCTCGCCACACCCTCCTCTTGTCCCAGCAGAAGAGCAGTGACTCGCTGGTAACTCGGCCGCACCCCACGCTCTGGCCCCACGGGTCCAGGGGCTGCCGAAGGGGACAGCAGCCCACAGGTGGCTCAGAACTGCCGGCTCCAGGGCAGGAGGCTGAGCTCAGGCTGGTGGCCAGTACGTCCCGCCCCCCGTGCCCACTCCCCACGGGCACGGAGCCACACTGCACGCGCCGCCCAGAGCAACGGGAGCATGGCAGGTGACGCACGCGCCACAGAGGCACCACCGGCACCATCCTACTCTGGATATGCTGCGATAAACCCCAAAGGGCCAGGGTGGGGTGGTGGCCAAGATAACCTCCCGTGTCTGATTCACTAGAACGTTCCTGCAGGCTGGTCGTTGGCCTGGGGTGTCATTTTGGTCCAAATGGCCTTGGACCGAGACCTGCCGTCTGCCGCAGCGCCAGGGCACCCCTGGGCCTAACGGGAAGCTCAGCCTGCAGGCCCGGAGCGGACCGCCCCAGCAGAAGCCGCCAGCAGAGCCACTCCGTAAACAACCACCCAAGGACAGGCACGTCGGCGCCGCTGTGCCCAACGCTAAGACTCCTGAGAGCAGCCTTCACCTTTCCCAGCGTGTGGCCTGCCTGAGGCTCTTGTGCTCATCAAGACTGGAACCAGATGGGACCTCTCCTGTCTTTGGGGCCCCCCCCAGTCCTCACAGAGCAGCGGGCCCGTCTGATGGCACGTGGATGGCATGAGCCTGCAGCTAGTTGGCAGGAAGCCACCTCGTACACCTCTGTCCCCGGCACACTGCACACAGCCAGGCACTGGGTTCGTGTGTGATAAATGTCCGTCCTAATTGCTTAAGAGATGCCAGTCTGTTATCACCTAACACAAATGAACCAAAAATCCTGCAAATGTTTTTTTTGGGGGAATAGTTTTTTTTTTTTTTTTTTAAAGATTTCTAACGGCTCTTAAAAAAAAAGCCAACTCCTGTGTCTATTTGCAAAGGGAAGCGGGAAACCCCAAGCATGCTCACTCTCGAGATAAACCCAAATTCCACCTCAAAGTTTCCAACTTCTTTACCTGTTGACCCTTAAAGCTAGTCTTATGCTTCCATTTCGTAGGCCTCGGGTTACTCTCTTTTAGAAAAAAAAAAAAAGAAAAAAAAAGAAACGATTTTCCAAGAAGAAAACAACATGCTATACTCTCCCACCTCCAAACGACCCACTTCAGATCCCTTCTCCTATGGACACAGAGAGTATTTCAACATAAGATTCCTCTCGAAGGGCAGCCATGGGCTTCCGCGGCCCGGTGCGTCTCCAGGGACTGGGGGAGAGCAGAGACAAGCCCTAGAGAAAGAGCCGGCGGTTCGGGTCCTTCCTCATCTTTAAACACTGTCCAAATGTTTAAAGGACAGATCTACAACAAAAAAGGAAAAGCTAAATAGACACAAAAACAGAAAAAGAGCAAGCAACGGATAAGATGGGTCACGAGCCCCAAATCAACATGACACTCATAAATTCGTTTAAAGACCTCCCTGCATCGCGCTGTGATCAACACCCCGCAACCACCCTGACCTGCTTCCAGCGTCTGTGGGCGCGGCCGGTTTCGGTTCACTGCTAAGGGCACCTAGGGAGACCCCCGTCGTCCCGAGCTCGCCCTGCGCTGACCCCTGCAGGGGAGGGGCGCACAGAGTTCCCCGCTGCCACCGAAACCCGTGCAGCCGGAAGCTCCCCCACCCCACTCGTCACCGGCCCCGAGCTCCCCCCCAGGACTCCAACACCCCAGGGCCCAGGATCCAGGCGGCGCTGCCATTTGCCAAAGCGGCGCCTGAACACGCTCCGGAAGCGTCCGCGTCTCGGCCGCCCCGTCTCGAGCAGGGGGACGGTCAGACCACCGATGCGCCCGCCGCGCTCCGGGCCACCGCCGACCGAGCGCCCCCTCGCCCGCCCGAGCCGCTGACCCGCGAGTCGCAGCGGCCCGGCCGGGGGCGCGCCCGGCTCCCGGCGGCAGGGTGCCGAGGCGCGGGCCCGGGGCTCCCGGCGCAGGGTCTCACCTGACGCGCGGCCGCGGGCCCGGCCCCGTTCAGCAGCGGCGCGCCCTCGCCGGCTGGCGCCCCGGGCCGCGCTGTCCTCCTCAGCAGCGGGGCCGCCTCGTCGTCGTCCAGGTCGCGGCCGGACCACGACACTTTCTTGGACACGTTGGCCATGGCCAGCGGCGGCCGGACCGGCCGGGGAAGCGCGGCGGCCGGGTGTTTGTTCTCGTGACCAGCGCCGCGGCCACGTGACCCGGGGACCGGTCCACGTGACGCGCGACGGCGGCCGCGCAGGGTCCCGCGCGCGGGGCCTTCTGGGAGTTGTGGTCACGCGCCGCCCCCGGCGCCTCTCGAGGTGGAGGGGCCTCCGCTGCCCCTGAGGTCGGCGACGAGGGCGCTGCCCGCGCGGGCGCTCGGGGGACCGACGGCGATCCGGCCTCCGAGGACGGATCACGGCAGGAACGGGAAGGAGAGCCGGGGTCCCGCGGACGAGACAGGAGGAAGGGAGAGGAGCGCGGGAGGAAGGACCGGCGGACACCCGGCTGCCGGGCTGCCTGGAGAGTGACTGCTCGCCGGCGCCCGCGAGGCATGTGGCCCCTGTGGCATTGCTACAGAATCACGGGGGGAGTCGCACACACCCTAACGGGGGGCCTCTGCTAAGCTTCTAGGCAGCTCTGTTCCACAAAGGGCTGGGACTGCCCACTGACACAGGATGGACGCGACAGGGCAGACGAAGGCTCCCGACCGCCCTTAACTCACGGGCACAGCTGGCAAAGCTCGAGTGTGCCCTGTGCGGGGTGGTAGGACAGCCGGGTTCATTGCCCGAGGCTGAGAGCATTGCCTTGGGGTCACCGCCGGGAAGGTCCTTGTTCTCAGGCGATGCATGACGTGTGCAGGTGGATGGCTTGGTCATCCTAACGACAGGTGGCCACTGACAGAGAGGACAAAATGGAGCAGAATGTTGACCTGGTCGGTCTAGGCCGAACACGTATGACGGTGCAATGTATTCATCTCACAACTTCCGTTTTTTGGGTTTGAACTTTTTAAAAGAAGAAGATGTAAATAGCATGTTAGAGGGGCGCCTGGGTGGCTCAGCCAGTTAAGCAGCCTACTTCGGTTTAGGTCATGACCTCAGGGTTCCTGAGTTCGAGCCCCACGTTCTGCTCTGTGCTGACAGCCCAGAGCCTGGAGCCTACTCCAGATTCAGTCTGCTCCTCCCCTGCTTGTGCTTTGTCTCTCTCTCTCTCTCAAAAATAAACATTAAAAAAAAACTTTTAAAACTGTGTTAGAGGCTCTGAGGCTGAGAAGCTAACGGAGCCCTTCCCCCCGAACAACTCAAAATCAAAACTAAAACCAAACTAACAGGAAAGAAATCTCCCCGACAGGGTTTTAAATTTTCCCCACAACTACTGTGCAACACTCTTTTGGAAATTCTAAGAATGCCGTTCTTTTGAAAGACGTGTGTTCTCATTAGCGTCATGTGGCTTTGCCCTTTCTAGTGGTGGACGAGAGCAGCATGGTGGCCCCCAGTTTGTGGCCCAGCGCACGGAGGCTGGTGCACAGCAGCCCCAAGGAGCAGGGAGGGTGGGGCTGGGTGTGTGACCGAGTGGAGGGACGATGGGGTCCAGGCCGCAGAAGTGCTGAGCCATCAAATCCCCCCTATGACCTGAGTCTGCTGTTTCCGGCTAAAGAGGACAAAACGACCCAGGGTTTTGGGTCGCCGCAGGGGCTGGGGCCTGTCCAGAAGCTGGGGCTGGTTTCTCTCTTCCCCACCCGGCACGGGTGACTTTCTCACTGACCCCACGGGGATGGCCAATTGCATGAGACTCACGTCCAGACTGCCTTGCACCAAACCCTGGATGGCTTCCCGTGTCCCAGATTCTCAGTTACCAGAAGCCCCTCCCCCCAGGCTGTCTCAGCCCTGACTCTGCTCTGCCCTCCTGGAATCCCCCTTCCAAGAAGCTTCCCGAATGTGGATGTGACAGGCCACAGTGATGCTGTCTCTGCCAAATTCCTGTGGTTTAGGGTTTATGGACTCATAAGGGATGCTGCTGACCCACCCTGGGCCCCCTGGGCGTTATAAGCACTGTAAGGGTGGGGACGAGTCAGAAATAACACCCTCAGTGGTCTTTTTATGTAGGGGACCTGGCTGTCCCTGCGGAACTATTGCTCAGAATACCAGTCTTCCCTAAAGAAAGATGTTCTCCCTCCCTTCTCGACAGCACAATGGGACTGAGCCAGAGCTCCCGCAAAAGCCCGAGGTGCCTGGGAAAGGAGTTTGAGAAGGTGCAGCTCTCCCTTAAGGTGCTGGCCTGGGGGAAGTTCAAGGGGGAAGCAGAGGCTGGTGATTCAGGGGCTGTTCACATGGCCACCCGGGGGGGGTTCAGTTCCAGAACCCCTCCTCTGACCTTGACTCATGGACAGGTGGTGTGCCGAAGGCGCTGGGCTGAGTCTGAGCGGAAGGCCCCCATTGCTGGGGCCACAGCTCTGTAGGGAGTCACTTTTCCCATGGGGCGGCTGCAGGGCTGAAACAGAGCCCCTTGAGGCGGGGCTGGTGCGGGCGTGGGAGCTTCTCCAGTTTGCTTTCTCATTCTTATTTTAAAATTTTTAATGTTTATTTTTGAGAGAGAGAGAGACAGAGTGTGAGTGGGGGAGGGTCAGAGAGAGAGAGGGAGACACAGAATTTGAAACAGGCTCCAGGCTCTGAGCTGTCAGCACAGAGCCCGACGCGGGGCTCAAACTCACGAACAGATCACAACCTGAGCCAAAGCTGGATGCTTAACTGCTGAGCGACCCAGGCGCCCCTTCTCACTTAATTTTTATTTTTTTAATTTTTTTATTAAATTTCTATGAGACAGAGAGAGACAGCATGAGCAGGGGAGGGTCAGAGAGAGAGGGAGTCACAGACTGAAGCAGGCTCCAGGCTCTGAGCTGGCAGTCAGCACAGAGCCCGACGCGGGGCTGGAACCCACGAACTGCGAGATCATGACCCAAGCGAAAGTCGGACGCTTACCCGACTAAGCCACCCAGGCGCCCCTGCCCCTTCTCACTTTAAAAGTGGGGCGGTTTACAGGGCACCCGAGTGGCTCAGTCGATACAACTCAGGGTCGATCTCAGGGTTCTAAGTTCGAGCCCCACATTGGGTGTGGACATTACTTAAAAATAAAACCTTTAAAAATAAATAATAAAACTCAATAGGAGGAGTTCTAAGAACCGAGCCTGTTTCCAGACTCCGTGATTCCGTGCCTCTCCCACACGTTGGGGCACGGCTGCCCTGTTCTGTCTACAGCGACTCCGTCCTGATTCTGTGAGCCTGGGGTTGGCTCCTCCCCGGGCCTCTCCACTGCGGGAGGCGTTGATGCCCCTCACACCAAAACCTCAACACAGAAGCCACGCCCGTTTGGCAGCGCAGGGAAGTGTGTTCGCTTAGAGGCCACAGTTCAGAATTCTAACAATACAAACGGTCAGACGGGCGACATCAAGTGAGGCATGAAGGCAGGAAAGCAGGGGGGCTGGCGCTGGCCAGTGGGGATGCAACGTGGGCCGCCGCGCTCGAGGCCGCTTTGGCAGTTTGTTCAGACACGAGTCCACCGTGTGGCCCGAAATCCTCCTCCCAGGCACTCACTGCAGGGGACTGGGAACAGGGTCTGCACCAGGACTCTCGTGAGATGCTCAGAGCGGCTTTATTCGCGGAAGCCCAAGCCTGGACACAGCCCGATGCCCAGCGGCTGGTGGACAGATGACGGCTCGGGCGGGGCGGGGGTGGGGGATCGCAGCGGGGTGTCGATGGGCCGCGCACCGGCCGGGTGCCCGGGTGCTGCGTCGTGGGCGGGGCCGGGGTTCAGCGAGACAGGCGGACACGAGCCGCGTAGAGTGATTCCGTCACGTGAAATGGCCAACGTCCAGACCAGGCAAATCCGCCAAGACAGAGAGCTGCTGTCTGGAGTCTGGATAGACAGGAGCTGGGGGGCAGGAAATGGATCCCCGGTCCTCTCCACGAGGGATATGGGAGCAAGGACCGCCCAGAGGGACACTCTCACAAGCCACCAACCCCAGCCCAGAGGGGGGGCCCCACTGGGGTCCCCGCTCCGCCCGTGGCCCGCCCTCCTCCATGCTGCCCTGTCCCCCACCCCGGTCCGGGAGGGGGCCTCTAGGGAGCTGGGGCCGGGGGCGGCGGTGGCAGGTGGCCGGAGCTGTGCGGGCTGCTCGGTCCGGCCCGAGAGCGAGGCCTCAGGGACAGAGCTCCAGGCAGCTGCAGTTCACCCTCTGCACGAACCCGCCCACCCAGTGGGCGTTGTCCAGCGTGAGGATGGCGCCCCGCGGGAGCTCCCTCCCGGTGGCGAGGCCTGCGACCTCCCCGGGGACCAGCGCCCGGTCCCATATGGCCAGGCCTGCCACGCTCCCCACGAAGGCCTCGGAGCTGTCGAACCCACCCCCCACGCTGTCTTGCTCCTGGCCCAGCACGAGCGACCCCCCGGGAGGGATGTTGTAGCCCTCCCTGAAGCGGGAGCCGGTGGCCACCAGCCTGCGGTCCACGTGGAGCCAGTATCTGCCCAGGGTGGACGTCCAGATGACACACACGTGGTGCCACCGGCCGTCCAGCAGCGGTTGCAGGGGCAGCTCCCTGAAGGCCGGGTCTCCGATCACGAAGTGGACGGAGCCAGGGACCAGGGAGTCCCTGCCGTGCAGCACGAGCTTGTTGTCGTTCTCCTCGGTGGCGTAGGAGAGCAGGGTGCCCAGGTGGCCCGAGGCCACGCGGACCCAGCTGCACACAGACAGGGCGCGCAGGGCCACAGGGAAGCCGGGGCTGAGGAAGGCGGCGTTCTGGGTGGAGGCGTTGGGGAAGACCAGCACAGGGCCCACGTTGCAGGCTGGGGACACAGGGGAGAGTCAGCCGGGCGCCAGCGGGCGGCAGAAGCACCCACGACCGCTGGTGCTGCCCTTGCTGTGGGGCACCGCTGATCAGCGTCAAGCACCATCGTCGAGGCTGGTCCTTGAGACCGAACAGCCGGCCTGTCTCACAGCTGGGGAGACTGGGAGCCGGGCCTCTGCACGGCCGGGGAGACGGGGGCGCACGGCCGGGGAGACGGGGGCGCACGGCCGGGGAGATGGGGGCAGGCAGTCCCACAACTGAGCGGAACTGAGCCTCCCGGGGCTGCTGTGAGGGAGCCCTGCAAACTTCGAGGCTGAAACCACGCAAGTTCAGTGTCTTCCACGCCTGGCGGATGGAGATCAGAAGTCAGCCACGTGTTCGTCCCCCGGACTGAAATCACAGCGTGGGCAGCCCTGGTTCCTTCCGGAGGCTCAGAACCCCGGAACTTCCGGGACCCCGCTGCTAGTGATGCCCCCACTCCGTGTTCCCGGCCCCTCCTGGACCTCCGTCTAACCTTTGTCCCTGGGGTCACAGCTCCTTCTCCCATCCTGACCTTCCCACGTCCTCTGGAAGGGCTAATCCCGGATCCCCTCCCATCTCAGGATCCGTAATCACAGCCGTAAAGTCCCCTTGCTGTGTGAGGTGAACATCTTTGGGGCCATCGCCCTCAGGTCTGCCTGATGGAAGGGTCCACGGGAGAGGTGGGCCCGGGGTGGCTGCGCCTGGTCCGAGGGTGGAGACAGGCCACCAGAGCCACCCGGGTGGACGGGAACCCTGCTTCAGATTAACGGGGCCCCAGGGCTGCCAAGCCAGAGGAGTGACCTAGTCAAAAATACAAGTTAAAGATGAGCCAGCCTTTAGTGCGGAGAGGCCGGGGATGGCGCTAAAGCCTCACCGCGCCCAGGACAAGTCCCGCCCCGCCCCTGTCCTGGGAGATCTGAATGGGAACACAGAACCGGCTTCACAGAGGGGCCTCCAGGCTGGGGCACAAGCCGCCGGAGGCCCCGGCAGAGAAGGCTTGTGCCGGTGAGGGTGGAGGGCATGGTAATGAGCCCCAGTGTGATCACCAGCTCTGCGGGGGCACTTACTGCCCCCAGGGCGGCACCCCAGTCCTGTGTGCACATTCCCCCGATGTCCAGGCTGCGGGGACCCGCAGACAGACCGGCCCCTGCGAGGTCCCCTTCTTCCCTGCCAGACGTGCGACTGTGAAGCCAGTGATCTCTCCACACAGCTCTGGGGACCAGAGGCCTAAGGAGGCGCGAGAGGGGGGAGGGGAGACCCACAGGGGGAAGGGCGGGCTGCGGTACTTACTCTCTCCCTGCGTCTCTGGGGGCCGTGCTGGCCGGCTGCCTGGGCCCGGTGGCTCCCGCGTCCCCTGGAGACGGCTGGCAAAGTCCGGAGGTGGGTCCCCGGGCTCAGGCTGAGCTCTGAGCGCCTGCCTGCCTGTCTGCGGCTCTGGGGAGCCTGAGTTTGGCAGCCCGGGCTGGGTGGGGGGCGGCCCGGGGGCCACGGTGCCAGGGCGGGCCACCTGCAGCCGCCGCTCCAGAGCAGCCAGCCTGGTGCCCTGGCTCTGCACCAGGTGCGTGAGGCGGGCCACCGTGTCCTGCAGGCCCCGCAGGGTCAGGCCCAGGCCGGCGAGGGCGTCCCTCTGTGCCTCACGCTCCTTCCCCGCCTGGGCCAGCTGCCTGTCCCTGTGGCTCAGGGCGGCGTCCAAGGCCAGCAGCCTGGAGTCTAGCTTCCGGCTCCTGCGCTGTGCCTTCTGCATCCAGGTCTTGAGGTGGCTCAGGTCGCCCTGCACAGTGGCCTGCGACCGGTTCACAGCCAGGGCCACGGCCTGGGTCTCCAGGGCCAGGCTCCGGAATCGAGCGTCCACGTTGTAGGACAGGTTGTAGTTGCCGGCAAGGCCCCGCAGGTGTGTCAGGGTCACCTCCTGGAGCCTCCGAAACTAGGGGGAGGACACATGGCCGTCACGGGGGCTGAGGGCCGGGGAGGACGCAGGACACGCCTTTCCGCTCACGCGTCTGGGTGCCTGCCAAGCACTGGCCATGATCCGCACTGATTTGATCCCCAGGCCGCTGGGTGAGGGGTCGGCCGATTACCACAGCCAGGCCCATGGCTCAGAGACGTGGTGACTAACCCGTGGGCCCTGGGCTGCCTTAGGGGGGCTTCGGGCTTCGGGCTCCCACACCTCCTGCGCCCCGCAGACCTCACCCCTGTGACCCTCAGGGCCCCGCCGGTGAGCGGACCTAGGACAGGCGGGCGTGTGGGGATCAGAGCCGGGAGAGCTCGGCACAGGCAGGGTGCCCGGGAGCCCAGTGCCCCTGCACCCCTCCAGCGGCACTCCCCGGGGCTCGCCGCTGCTCCTCCCTCCCGACTCCCACCCAGTCCCACCAGCTTGTCTTCATAACAGAGCCCCGCAAACCTCTGCGCTGGTTTCCCACCACGGGTGACAACAGCGTCGGCTGAAGGAAGGACCCATGGACTCCACGCTCGTGTCCCCAGGGCCCTGACACTTCCCACTCTGTTTCTGTGACAGCCATCACCTGCCCCACGTGCGGGGCACCCTTACCTGCTCTTCCAGTCTACGGAGCCTCTCGAAAAACGGTTTCCGTGGTGCCGCGGGGCCGGCTTCGTGCGACAAAGCCCCATGCAGGCACACGGGCACAAAAATAAGGAAGAGAGACAGGGTCCTCCGCGGGCCGCCCATGCCGGGGACGCGGACAGGAGCCCTGACTGCAGGTCGAGGCGGCCGTCTGCTGTGTGCTCCTTCCCTCCACACACACCCGGCTCGCGCGCCTCCTCCTTCCGCCACCTTCATGGGAAACATTTGTCTGTCCTCCAGCAGCGAGCTCTGGAGAGATGGAGGTTCCCAAGGACACGAGCTTAAAACAGAGGCAAACAGTTTCTTTGGAAAATAACCCTTCTGGGTGCGAGCCCTGGCCTGGCTGGGACCGGGGCAGACGGCGGTGATGGCTTTAGCAGGGCACAGGGACGCGTATTCCCACCGCAGAGAAGTCAACGCAGGACAGGGCCCGGCGGGGGCCAGGGCGCCCGGAGCCAAGTCTGCTGGGGGGCCCAGCTCTCCCCTTTGGATAAGGCAAAGGATGGGGTTGGGAGGCGTCTTAACTGATTTTGGGGGGTAGGTTATGTGGTGGGCTGAATGGTGGCCCCCGAAATGCTAGGTCTGAGTCCTGACCCTGTGAATTCCCCTGTGCCTGCGCACGTGAGTTTTATGGAAGAAAGGCCCTTACAGATGTCATTAAGGTTCTTGGGATGGGGCACCTGGGTGGCTCAGTCGGTTGGGCGTCCAACTTTGGCTCAGGTCATGATCTCCTGGTTCGTGGGTTCGGGCCCCGCGTAGGGCTCTGTGCTGCCAGCCAGCTCAGAGCCTGGAGCCTGCTTCGGATTCTGTGTCTCCCTCTCTCTCTGACCCTCCCCTGCTCACGCTGTCTCTCTCTCTCAGAAATAAATAGAAAAAAAAAAACAGCGTAAAAAAATAAAAGGTTCTTTTGATGAGACCATGCCAAATTAGAGTGTTCTCAGAAGAGACAGAAGAGGAAACAGGGAGGAGGCCATGGACAGACGGAGGCAGAGACAGGGGTGACGTGGCCGCATGAAGAGCCAGGGGCTGGACGAGGCAGGGAGGGTCCTCCCCCTGGAGCCTGGGGACCCTGGCCTCGGCCCTCCATTGGTCACTGGCCGTTGGCTGCCGCCCAGGATGCTGCCGCAGACCCGCCCCCTGGGTCTTCCTCTTCAGGTTCCCGCTGCCCCCTTGGCCTGTCGCTCTCCCAGGCCACCTTGGCGTCTCTCTCCCCTTGGGCGCTCCTGGCCTGGGCTCCTTCGCCCTGGTCCTTCTGCTGACATCGAAGCGGCGCCTGGTGGCAGGGGAGCCATGCATGTCTGTGTGCGCAGCCGTGTGTTTAACCGACTGGCTTTTTCCTGCTTCTTCCGTCCGTCTCGGCCCTGCGGCTGGCCCTGGGGCGAGGTCCCCACCTGCCCCATTTACTGAGGCCGCTGGCCGTGCTGCTGTGACCAGTGACCGCCACAGGGAAGCTCAAGACAACGGGAGTCTATTCTCTCGTCGTCCTGGAGGCCGGGGTCCCGGGGCCCCTCTCCTTCCTCCCCAAGGCTGCAGAGGACAGTGGGAGGGCGGACACGGCACAGGCTTGAGTGAAGAGGCTCCTGTGAGTCAGTCCCGGAGCTGCTGGGTCCGCGGGGTCTCTGACGTCCTGCGGCTGGTGGGCCGTCAGCTCCGCGTGGGGCGTGGCCAGGCGGCTCTCTGGAGCCGTGTCATCTGACAGGGACCCCCCTTCCTGCCGTGTGACTGGTCGGAACTGAGCTCCACCACAGGCCCCCGTGATAAAGTACACGCTGGATTACAAATCTTTGTACTAAAAAGGAATGTGCGATATCTCACTAACCATCATACTTTACGTGTGACATGTGGAAATGGGAACATTCTGGATCGATTGGGGTAAACAAAATATATTCTTGGGGCACTTGGCTGGCTTAGTCAGTAGAGCATGTGACTCGATCTCTGGGTTATGAGTTCGAGCCCCGTGTTCGGTGTGGGCCCCACTTAAAAAAATATATGTATTTGGGGCGCCTGGGTGGCTTAGTCGGTTAAGCGTCCGACTTTCGCTTAGGTCATGATCTCACGGTTCATGGGTTCGAGCGAGCCCCGCGTCGGGCTCTGTGCTGACTGCCAGCTCGGAGTCTGGAGCCTGTTTCAGTCTATGACTCCCTCTCTCTCTGACCCTCCCCTGCTCACACTGTCTCTCTGTCTCCTAGAAATAAATTTTTAAAAAAAAAACATTAAAAAAATTTAAATATATATATATGTATTTGGGTTATACATGTAATGCATATGTATTTTTGAATTAAAATTAACTTCACCCGTTCCTTTTTACTTTTTGAGTACAGTTAACAGAAAACTTAACATTACATCCAGAGCTCACAACCTATGGTGATTGGACAGGATTGCCTGGGGAAAGACTGGGCCTGCAAGGGCATGAAGGCGTGTGCAGGCGTGTGCAGGCGTGTGCAGGCGTGCACTGGGTCAGGTGACTTTCCTCTCAATCTCCTTCATCATCAGTTTTTAAAAAAATAATTTTAGTGGACATGATACATCGCACAAAATTCACTTATTTTAAGGCTAATGCTGAAAGCAAGTTATTGAAATAAACGTCTACACACCGGCTTGTATGACTCTGAGGGTTCCGCGAGCCTCCAGAAAGCAACAGTGAAAACCAGGCACCTGCCCCCAGGTAGGTGGTAGGAGGTTGGCAGCTATTTTTGAAAGTTTTTCTAGTTTTTAAGTTATTTAAATTCTAGTTAGTTAACGTACAGTGCGATGTTGGCCTCAGGAGTAGAATCCAGCGATTCAAGGCTGGAAGCTTCTTCAGGACTGGGGAGAACCTACATTCACCAGCAGCAAGAGCCTCCCTCCCCCATCTGCCAAAACAACTTCCCCTCGACGGCACACACAGCTTCCCGCCCTTTACAGTCTCGTGCTTCACGCGAAGGCTCCGCTAGGGCTCACTGGACACTTGGGAGCTTCAGACGGAAATCTGCCCAGGCAGAACCATGCCGAGAGCCCAGGAAAAGCCCAAAACACCTCTTAATCACTACCCCCAGAAAGAGAAGAAAAGCTTTGGGTCCACAAGGCCAAAAAAAAAAAAAAAAAGGATGTTATGAGAAAAGGAGTAATCAAAAGGGAGGAGTCACTCTTGAAAATGAAAACTAGGATTTTGCAAATGAAAACAGAAATCCAGAAAGCTTGGGGCGCCTGGGTGGCTTAGTCGGTTAAGCATCTGACTTTCGCTTGGGTCATGATCTCGTGGTTCGTGGGTTCGAGCCCCGCGTCGGGCTCTGTGCTGACTGCCAGCTCAGAGCCTGAGCCTGTTTCAGAGTCTGTCACTCCCTCTCTCTCTGACCCTCCCCTGCTCATGCTGTCTCTCTCTCTCCTAGAAATAAATAAAACATTAAAAAAAAAAAAATCCAGAAAGCTGAAAAACAAAGTTTAAGCAACTGCCCAGAATGCAGGGCCAAAGACAAAGAGATGGGGAAGAAAAGGGAAAAAATAGCCTTTGAGGTCAACCCGATGAAACACGAGTGTAGAGCGTGAGACTCAAGAAAGCGGGGAAGAGAGTCTGGGAAGGTGTCACGGTCAAGGGCACCCACCATTCCCAGGAGCACACGCCAGAGAGGGCCGGGTCTCTCCTCCAGGCTCAGAACCCCACGGATGATGAAGAAGTTCCTAAAAGTGTCCGCAGAGGAGGAACCTGGTCACATGGGAAAGACTGAGACTTTCCTCGGGGGACTGAACGCTGGCTGCCAAACACAGGGCACCAGACCTCGCACTTGTGACTTAAAGTTATTTTCAACGCTTTTATTTTTGAGAGCGAGAAAGCGTGAGTAGGGAAAGGGCAGAGGAAGAGGGAGACACAGGGTCTTACACAGGCTCTGCGATGACAGCAGGGCCCCGCGGGGCTCGGTCTCACCCACCACCAGATCATGCCGAGGCTGAAGCCGGGTGCTTAACCGACTGAGCCCCCCAGGGGCCCCCAAATTATTTTCATTTAAAATGGTTCATCTCAGGGCGCCTGGGGGCTCAGTTGGTTAAGCCTCCGACTTCGGCTCAGGTCATGATCTCGCGGTTCGTGGGTTCGAGCCCCGCGTCGGGCTCTGTGCTGACTGCCAGCTCGGAGCCTGGAGCCTGTTTCAGTCTGTGACTCCCTCTCTCTCTGACCCTCCCCTGCTCACGCTGTCTCTCTTTCTCTCAGAAATAAACATTAAAAAATAAAAAAAAAAATAAAATGGTTCATCTCATGTAAATGTGAACTGGCCTGGAGCAAAGAACAATGGCGTTTTCCAGACACACAGGCTTGAGAAGCTTCTGGGCACCTGTTCGCCTGACAGGACCGGGGCAACGCACGGCGGAGGCTGAACGGCGCTGCTGCGGGAACGAAGCGCGCTCCGAGCCCGAAGCGGCCGCCCCCAGCCGCGCTCCTGCACGAGCCGCGCGCCCCCTGCCCGCCCCCGGGGCGCCTTCCGAAAGGCGGCTCCTCCGCCGCTCCAACTTCCCCGACTCTTGGCCGGGATGTCGCGCCCCTGCGCCTCCTGCGCTCCGGTTTGTTTTCGGGCGCGCGCGCGAGAGGAGGGTGGGGGCAGAGGGTCCAACGGGGGCTGTGCGTCGACAGGCTGACAACAGCCACCCCGACGCGGGGCTCGAACCCACGGACCGCGAGCCCGAGTGGACGCGCAGCCGGCCGAGCCACCGGCGCCCCGACCCGCGTCCCTGACGTGCGAGCGGGCGCTGCAGCCGCGGCGTTCTGCCCCGGAAGACAGCCTGCCGCGGGCGCCAGGCCGCAGTCAGGGCGCTTCCCAGGCCTCCCCTCGAGGGCAGAGGCGAGGCGGCGCCTCCCCTGTGAGGTCTTCCCAGGTCGCCCCGGCACGGCCCACCGCACGTCCGTCAGGAGGGCTGGCGGCCCCCGCGCCGTGCGGCGCCGGTCGGGACCCGGAACCCCCCGAGCCCTCCCTCAGGCGCCCCGCGCCGCCCGGGAGCGCGCACGGCGCTCGGCAGGGGTCTGCGGCGGCGCGCGCGCTCGGCCCCGCCCACCAGGACCCCGCCCCGCCCGGCGCAGGCGCAGAAGCCGCTCGCCCCACGCCTCTTCCGGCTTCCCGGCTCCGCGGCAGATTCGTCGTGATCAGCCCGCTGGGCCGGCCTCGGAGGCTCGAGAATCTCAGCGGCGGCTCTGCCAGCGCGCGGGGAGCTCGTGCTCCGCGGCCTCACGCTCTAGGCCGTGAGCCGCGTGCGGAACTGGGCCTCGGCGGCCGTGGCGAATCGGCGCGGGGCGGCAGCGGCGGGGCGGGCCCTGAGCACGCCCGGGAGACTCCGGGACCGAGCGGGTGCGCGCTTCCCCGAGACCCCCGCCCGCTCCGGAGACCCGTGCGCTGCCCGAGACGCCCACCCTGAGACCCCCGTCCGTCCCCAGGCCCGTGCGCGCCGCGACACCCCGTCCGCCCTTAAGACCCTCGCCCACCCCGAAATCCCCTCCCGCTCCCCAAGACCCGGCCCCGCTCCGGAGCCCCCTGCCCGTTGCGCCGTGACTTGGGCCCAGTGATGTGGGTTCCGTCGCCGCTGGGCAGGGGGGCGTGGTACTGGCGTCGCTGGCGCGTTAGCAGGCCTGAGCGCTGCTCACCGGAGCCCGCGTAGACTCGGCTGGGCGAGGAGGACCCGCACTCGTGGGGACCCGCTTGGTCCCCTGATGCAGCCTTATCTAGTGGCTGGGTCCCTGGTGATAGGTGCCTGCCTAGTGGTATTCAATCCTGCAGGGGCGCCTGGCCCGAAATACTACCTGCAGAGGGTGTGGTTTCTGGGAAAGACGGGAGTTTAGCGGACGGAAAGTCTCCTAGACGGACAGTCAGGCAGTTAGGTGCTGCCGCGGGGTAGCCCCGGACCCGAGCTCGGCACGGTTGGCATTTGGGCTTGGATCAGCCTCTGTCGTGGCTGCGGTCGTGCACCCGAGGGATGTTTACCAGCACCCCGGCCTCTGCCCCCCACTCACTGGATGCCAACAGCACCCCCACTTGTGGCCCTGGGCACAGTGGCCCTGCTATAGAGGCGCCACGGAGCCCTAGCTGTGAAACAGACTCTTGGTAGGAACGGTGACGGATGCTGGAGGGCCGAAGGCTGCTGGGTGACGGCAGGGGTGAGGAGAGATGGGGTCCCCAGAAGCTTTCCAAGAGGTGCCAGAGGGTCTGAGGCTGTGTGGGACATACTCGGCACGGATGCCAGGGCTCCCCGGCCTTATGTGCTTCTCCTCCGCACTCCAGGATGGACCCAGCGGTCTCTGCGGTCCGGCTGGCCGTGCGGGAAGCAGTGCACACCCTCTCCTCTTGTGAGGATGGCGGCCGCGTCCTTTCCACCTTGGAGTCCCTGAAGCGGTATCTCGGTGGAGCGGAGAACCCCGCCCTTGCCGGGGAGCAGGAGGAGTTCGCCAGGGCGCACTTCTCCGCCTTCCTCCGGTGTCTCGTGGGCAGGCTGAGCCCAGGCTGGCTGGAGCTTGTGGCTGGCGGCGCGCTGGAGGAGCTGTGGGCCAGCTTCTTCCTGGAGGGCCCGGCCGACCAGGCCTTCCTGGTGCTGATGGAGTCCGTCGACGGGGCTGCCGGGTGAGTGGGGCCGGGCCTCGTTACGGGGTCACCTGTACCGTCTGAGGCACGAGCGTGGCCTGAAGGGGTGCGAACCAGCAGGCTCTGGGAGAATCTGGCGTCCTGAAAGCGGAGAAAGTCGCAGAGCACCTGAACACTTAAAGCGGTTGGTGTTAATCTCCCTCGCAACAAAGAGGCCCTTGCAGTAGGTCCCGGCGAGTTGGTGAAGGGAGGGGACAGGAGCGTCCCCATCCTGGTGGCTCAGGTTAGCTCCTGAGGTGACGCAGGTGGGCAGTGGGCAGCGCCAGTGTCCTGGGGCCCTCTGACCCCTCGCGGCTCTCAGCTCTGCGGTGAGGCCCCGGGTGCTGCAGCCAGCAGTGTCAGAGCATGTGACAGGCCTGCAGGGACATGGCCGGCGTGTGGTGGCAAAGCTGGGTTTTAGCGGTTCCTGACCTAAGCGACGAGCACCCTGTGGGGTGGAGCGGGAGGGGAGGGTGCGCCCCGTGCCTCCGCGGTGGGGGAGCTGCACTGGGCCTGGCGGGTGGTCACGCCGCACCACTGGCTGGCTTTTTGGCAGCAGGAAGGAGAACTTTTATTTTTTGAAATGTTTATTTAATTTGAGACAAAAACAGCATGAGCAGGGGAGGGGCAGAGAGAGAGAGAATCCCAAGCAGGCTCTAGGCTGTCAGCACAGAGCCTGATGCGGGGCTCGATCCCGCAAACCCTGGGATCATGACCTGAGCCGAAGTCAAGAGCCACCGAGGCCCTGGCAGTGGGATTTAAATCCTCGTTTGAAGTGCTGATTACGCCGTGGGACCGCTCGTTGGGGGGACTCACCGCTCCGCCCGTCACACCTGCCCTTGCTTCAGGCCGAGCTTCCGTCTGATGAAGACAGCACGGCTGCTGGCCAGGTTCCTGAGCGCGGGCAGGATGGCCGCCGTGCTGGAGGGCCAGTGCCGCCGGCTGACCGAGCCGGCCTCCCCCCTGCTCCAGGAGACGCTCCTCACCCAGGTGGTGGGCTTGCCCGACCGCCTGGGCAACCGTCTGCAGCGGGAGAACCTGGACGTGTTCCTGCCCCGGAACTACTTCCCCCTGCTCGCCGAGGAGATCATGCGCGCGCTGCAGGCGGTGGTGGTCTCTCTCCGAGGTGCGCTGTCCCTCCAGCCGTCCTCGGGGGCCACCGCCCCTGCCCTCCCTCCCCGGCTTCTCACCGCCCTGGGGGTCTCGGGGTGCTGCTGTCGGCAGGTCAGACGTTGTCTCCCGTGACCGAACGTCACCCACGTCTTGGCCGTTGACCTTGGAGCTGGAGCTGACCTCGAATGCTTTAGCCCCTGCCGGGTGGGTGGCTGTGTCCGGCTCACCTCTGTAGGGTCTCAGGCGCTCCGTTGAGGTGGCAGAGACCGCATTTCCACCACGGCGCACCTTGAACGGCTCAGGGTGGCCACTTCCGGGGGAGCCGGTGCGCCAGCCTCCCCTCGTCCCCGTGTCCCGTGTCCTCCCGCCCGCCACGGGCCCTGGGTGCCTCCCCCTCCCCGTGCCGCCACTCTGGTCCCTGCTTCCCGGGCTCATTGTGGCGATGAAGTGAGCAAGAGCGCGTGAGGCTTTTTGAAATTATTGTTGGCTTCCAGCTAGAAACAGTCGTATTGAGGTTTCAGCTGGTATCAGATGGGGAGAGATGACGTTTTACAGTGTAGAGACGCCTGTCCGGACACGGGGTCTGTCCCCACCTGGGCAGGTGGTGTCCCGTGGCCGTAACCACTGGCCCTGCTTGAAAGCCCCGCTTCTTTCCTTGCCCCAGATGGCTGGGACTGCTCCGTGGCCTTCCTGTCGCAGGTGCTCGGGAAAGCCTGTGTCCACGGGAGGCAGAGTGAGTGTCTCCTGTCCCCGGGGGTCCGCAGCGCTGCGTGCACGTCTCCCCTCTTCCCCTCAGCCCTCCCGGGAGGGGGCGGGCTGCACGGTTCCCTCGCCTGGGCCTGGGCCCCCCGCTCCGGGCTCGGCGGCCCCGGCCCCGGGCTCAGGGCCCCGTGTGCTTCCCTCAGAGGAGATGCTGGGCGTGCTGGTGCCGCGGCTGACGGCGCTCACCCAGGGCAGCTGCCTCTGGCAGCGGGTCTGCTGGCGCCTGGTGGCGCGGGTGCCCGACCGGGCCATGGAGGCGCTGCTGACGGCACTGGTGGAGGCCGCCTCCGGGTAAGGAGCCAGGAGGGCGGGGCGTGGTCCCGAAGCCGCCCCGTCTCCTCTTCCCTCCAGTTTGGGCGAGGCCTCGATGGGCCGGCCCAGCCCCTCCCGGAAGCTCTGCACCGGCTCCGGGCCACCCCTTTCGCTCCCCTCCCCGGGGCTGTGTCCGCACGTGCCCGTGTGTGTGTGTGTGTGTGCGCAGACACGCCCCAGCACGCGTGTGACCGCGCGTTTCTTGGTTCTGGGTGCGGGTGTGTGTATCCCGGGACCTGCCTTCTGCCTCTGAACCGCCTGAGGTCTCACCGCCTCCGCTGCTGGGTGCTCAGGCCTTGTCTGCACAACCTCCTTGCGATGCACGCATCCACCCCCGCCACGCGCTTCTGGTCCCTCCCAGCTCGTCATTGGCTCGTGGCTTTTCAGAGGTGTCCACACTGCCCCGGAAGCGTGTCACACCGCGGGCCGCTGCCTTCTCTGTCTTCTGCGCTGTGTCCCACCCCTGCTCTGAGGCTGTGGGCCGGTTTGCGTGGGTTTTCTTCTATGGCCGGGTTTTTTTTTTTTTTTTTTGGTTCTTTTTCTTTTCACTTTTACATCTTTGTGTGGAATCTGAAAGGGCTGAGAGGAGAGACGCAGGCCCCGTCCTTCCACACCGGCCGGAGGGGTGGCTGGGCGCTTGCTCACACAGAGGAGCGGGCGCCCCTGTCTAGGCCAGATTCAGCCCATTGTGCGTTTTTTTCATGGGGTTTCACGGGTCCACAGCCGCGCTCGCTCCCGCGCACGCCCCTCGCTGCTTCTGGCTGCAGGGGCTGCGGAGTCTGATGGCCCGGGAACCAGAGCGCTCGTCCTCTGGCCCTTCCCGGAGAAGCCTGGCCGCGCCTGCTGCGGCCGAAGCCCCGAACCCTGCGCTTGGGCAGAGCGGGGAAAGGACGTCCTCTCACATGAGGCGCTGGGTCGTCCCGGTTTCCCCACGTGCCCGGAGGAGGGCGAATCAGGACCGAGTCAGAGCTGGGGCCCAGGCCCCGGGCTCCCGGTGGTCAGCGCAGAGCCGGGGAGGGGCGAAGCCGGCCCTGCTGGGCCCCGGAGTTCATGCGCCCCCCCCGCCCCCCGACTGTACCTCGCAGGCCTGAAGTCCTCTCGCGGCTCTTGGGGAGCCTGGTGATGAAAAATAAGAAGGCCCAGTTTGTGATGACCCGGAAGCTTCTGTTCCTACAGTACCGGTACTCGGTGAGGGCGTGGGCCGAGGGCCACCCGGGGCCCAGGAGACGTGACCTGAGCAGGTGGAGCTGAGCTCGGTTGCCCAGGAAATGCCACTGACCCTCAGCCCAGACCCGTTTCTGCTCTGGGAGCCTGGAGCCGATGGTCTTAGCCCAGCGCGTGGGTAGCTGGCGTCTGCCCGGCAGACGGTGACAGGATGCCCGGCTTCTGTCACAGACACCCATGCTGCAGAGCCTGCTGGGATACCTGGCCATGGACAGCCAACGGCGCCCGCTCCTCGTGCAGGTAGGCACAGCCCAGCCCTCTGTCCCCAGGGCTCTGGGGCCGCCTTCTGGTGGGAGAGGAAGGGAGAACGTTCCTGCCTGGAGCAGACGGTGCTGGCGAGGACGGCGGCACCGAGGCCCGCGTGTCCCCGTGCTGTGGTGGGGAGGTCGGGGCGGCTGTCTAACCGGGCCGGGTCACCACCAGGCACTGAAGGCGCTCCTGGAGACGTGGGGCAGCTCCAGTGCCATCCGCCACGCGCCTCTGGAGCAGCAGCGCTACCTCAGCAAGGCCGTGCTCATCTGCCTGGCGCACCTGGGGGAGGCGGAGCTCCAGGACAGCCGAGCCGGTGAGTGGGCGGCGTGGCCCCCGTCCCCGCCCCGTGCCCACCCCCGCCGCCCCCAGTGTGGGCCCCCGTCCCCGCCCCGTGCCCACCCCCGCCGCCCCCAGTGTGGGCCCCCGTCCCCGCCCCGTGCCCACCCCCGCCGCCCTCAGGCAGGGCCCCTGCCCCCGCCTGTGCCCACCCCGCTGCTCCCAGTGTGGGCCCCCCGCCCGCCCCGTGCCCGCCCCCACAGGCCCCCAGTGCTCAGTGTGCGGGGGCCGGTGCTTCCAGAGTTGCTGGCTAGCCTGATGGCAGGCGTGAAGAACCGCCTGGATAGCAGTCTGCCCGCTGTGCGCCGTCTGGGCATGATCGTGGCCGAGACTGCCAGCGCCCGGCTCCACCCCGAGGGGCCGCCCCTGAGGTTCCAGGTGAGCAAGGGCCGCGCCCTGTGTTTCCCTCCCTGGGGTCTCCTCACCTTTCCAGGTCCAGGGCCACAAACCTTCTGAGTGTTGACCCCTCAGCGGTGCCTGAACGCTCGCCCCTGGGTGGATTCCCTGAGGTGCTGGGAAGTGATCTCTGGCGGCCCCTCCCCTCTGTCTGCTGAGCTCCCAGGATGTCCTCCCTGGGGGAGGGGGAGTCCAGCCCCCCCAGGAGGGTGGGCTCCCCAGCGCGTGTACCCAGCGCCGCCCGCTTCCACGGAGAGACCTGGCAGGTGGGGCAAGGGCGGGGGGTGGGTGCTCCCCAGGACTGGCTCCAGCCCATGTGCACTGCAGTATGAGGACGACGAGCTGAGCCGTGAAATGCTGGCCCTGGCGGCCCCCCAGCCTGCGGCCGACAGCGCTTCGGAGGCAAGGTGAGGGTGTCGTGCCCCGGTCCCCACCCCAAGCTGGGCAGGCCCGGTTCCTGCTGTTTCCTTACCTTGTCGCCTTGGACCCGTTGCTGAGAGTGAAGCCAAGAGAAGCGCAGTGGGGGGGGGGCACTTCCTGGGGAAGGTGGGTTTCGGGGCCAGAAGCCTGTGCCTCCCCGAAGGTTCCTTCTTTGCCCCCCACAGCCCTGCTGTCGCTCCAGAGCCTGCAGAGACTCCCGGCGGAGGGAGCGTGGGCGGTGGCGTCCCGCAGGCCCCACCCGAGGGCTCAGGCTCTGACTTGGACAGGTAGGGGGCCCTCGGGTGGAAAGTACGGGGCGCGGGGAGCAGGCCTGGGCTGGCCTCAGAGCCGCCGGGAGCGTGGGAGTGCACGGCCACACTGCCTGGAGGCGACGGATCGGCCTCGCGGTCCCCTCTCCCCGAGTGTCCTCCCCTACGAAGGTCTGCTCTTCCTGAGACTCAGGGACTTCCTGGGGCTCTGGAGCACGGCCTGCCTGCCTGTCGTCTGCTCCCGGGTGATGGGCGGCCCCATGGGTCTCTGCTGCTTCCCCAGTGACGATGAGTTTGTCCCCTACGACATGTCGGGGGACCAGGAGCTGAAGAGGAGCAAGGCGCCCACCTACGTGCGGGACTGCCTGGAAGGTGGGCCTCTTCCCCGGCGGGAGCCCCTCCGAGCGCCTGCCCTGGGGTGGCTGAGCCGGGGGAACCCTGTGTGTCCCGGGCCTCGGCCGCCTCTGCCCAGTGCCCAGAGCCTGGCTGCTGGCTCTGCCTTGCGCGGGGTCAGCGCGGGCCCGTCTGTTCTGTGCAGCCCTGACCTCGTCCGAGGATTGGGAGCGCTGGGAGGCGGCCCTGCGGGCCCTTGAGGGCCTGGTCATCAGGAACCCGGCTGCTGCACGCGAGGTGAGCGGGCGGGGACATCGAGGGAGGGGTGCAGGTCTGCCCAGGATGCCCTGGGCGGGGCTGGGGAGGGGCCGAGGCCCGCTGACCCCTGCTCGCAGGTGAGCGTGGAGCTGGCCAAGGTGCTGCTGCATCTGGAGGAGAAGACGAGCGTGGAGGGCTTCGAGGGGCTGCGCCAGAGAGGCCTGGTGGCCGTCGTGGTCACAGACCCGGCCCCGGTGAGTCCCACTCCCACCCCCTGCCCCAGGCAGGTCTGCGTTGGGGCCCTGCCTCTGGGTGGCGGTCCACAACGGCGTCTTGCGTGCCCGGCTTAGGTAGCGGAGTATCTGACCTCACAGTTCTACGCCCTCAACTTCAGCCTCCGACAGCGCCTGGACATCCTGGACGTAAGTGCCCCGGGGCCATCTGTCCCACCCAGCAGGCCCGTGCTGCCCTCACAGGGGCCAGGCCCGGCGCAGAGCCCTGCCCAAAGCTCTGTGGGCAAGACCAGGGGCCTCCCCAGGTCCCTTGTGGCTGGGCCCACAAGGCTGGGACTGGCAGCTGCCTGGTGTTTTCTTCGCAGCGCACGGGATTTGCCAGGGGCCGCGTCCTTTATCTTAGACAAAGGTTTTATTGAGACGGAACTCCCCCGCGGTACAATTCCCCGTTTTAAGACGAACAAAATGTGGCCCATCTGCACGATGGGACGTTACTTGGGGCTCACAGAGGAAGGACGTGGTGACCTCTGCCCCGGTGTGGGTGAGCCAGAGGACGCAGTGCGGTCCACTTAGTGAGCTCCCTGGACCGTCAGAGTCACAGACCGGGTAGACGGTGGGGAGGGCGTGTAGCAGGAGGAAGGGCTGACGTTTGGGAAGATGCAGTTTTGATGATGGCGGCGATGGGCACACAACAGGCACGCGCCCGCTGCCACTGAGCCACACACGCATGGCGGTCAAGACGGCCAGAGTCAGGCTGTGCGCGTCTACAGGACGGTGCTGAACAGTCCCCACGTCCGCGCTTGACTGTGTCATGTGACCTGCATCCTGTGTCACCCTCAGAGGAACAGCCCTTAGCCCTTGGCATGTGCAGGCGGCCGGGTGGCAGATTGGAAGAAGCTGTGGAACAGAAGGGGCCCCGGGCACACGAGCAAGGCCACTGACCCACGGCCGGGGAGCACGTCCGTCTGTCCCTTCTGTCCCCTGCAAAGTGATGTGGTCCTCGGAGAGTTGGAACTGGTCTTCCGCAAGGTCCCCACAACGTCCCCGCCGCAGCCTGTGACAGCCGATGGCGCCGAGGGGCACTCTGTTTACCTCGAGTTTTAGACAACGCCGTCCTTCGCCAGAGCAAGGACGGCTGCCCTGGGTCTTCCGCTCCTCCAGGTGCTGACTCTGGCCGCCCAGGAGCTGTCTCGGCCGGGCCGTCTCCCCAGGGCCCCTCGGTCTGGTCCTGCGGGCCCTGCCCCCCTGCCCAGCAGCCCCGTGGCTCCCGCGTGGCGCGCGGTCGTGGAAGAGCGGATCAGAAGCAAGACCCGGCGGCTGTCGCAGGTCAGCTGGGCCCTGGGGCGGGTCCTGGTGGGGACCAGGGCTCATTCATCCTTCCGCTGTGTGGAGGGAGTGGTCGGTACAGAGTGAGGGCACACGTGGTTTTAAGATGTGAGTGTGAAAAAAAGCCCCGGAATTCTGTCAGCAAGAAGTGGCCTGTATGTGCCACATCCGCGCGGCCCGGGGCTGCCACGAGGCCGGGGAAGGGAGTGCGCGCGCGGGGAGGCGAGGGGATGCGGCGCCTGTGAGCACCATGTGTTTTCAGGGCTCCGTCAGGAGGACGCAGGACGCTGCCCCCAACCAGTTCAACACGGTGGCCGGCTCCTTCTTCTTCCCGCTCATTCAGCACTTCGACAGGTGAGCGGGAGGCCTGCACACCCTCGCGTCCCGGAGGCTTCCCAGGGTGGGTTCTGTGGTGGGGTGTGGGCGGCAGTGGGCTACCACCTGGGTTTTGGTTGGTTGTAGCTTAAATTAAATTGCGCAGGGAGGGTGTCAGGAACCGTGGTCCCCGTCATGGATGGCGGGTTGCTGGCGGGGGGGCCAGAGCCTCGATGCTCCACCTGCCCTGTGTCCAGCGCCTTCTCTTTGTGGCTGCTGGTACCACACGGGCATGGGCGGTGAGGAGGCGCGTCCAGGGCGCCGGGTGTCCCTTGGCGGCCCAGGGGGTGGGGAACCGGCCCCGGGTGTCCAGCCTGTGCACACGCACCCGATGCCGTTGTAGACCTCTGGTGACCTTTGACCTTTTGGGAGAAGACCACCTGGTTCTCGGGAGGCTGGCCCACACCTTGGGGGCCCTGATGTACCTGGCTGTGAACACCTCGGTGAGTGGGGGGCGTCTTCCCAGCTGCCTCCCCTTGGCCCCGGGGCTGGAAGTGTCGGGACCCCCGTGTGGGTGCCGGGCCCCTGCCCACCGGCCTCTGCCGTTTCAGGTGGCTGTGCCCATGGGCAAGGCCCTTCTGGAGTTCGTGTGGACTCTTCGCTTCCACGGTGACGCGTGAGTGGCCATGGGGCTGAGGAATGGGGTCCCAAGCGGACGTGGAGGCGGGGCTCCCGCTGTGATGTAGGAGGCAGGAGGCGGGGGGCACCCCTGGGCGGCCGAGCGGCGGGGTCGCCTGGCGCTTCCCGAGCGAGAGGGCGCAGGGCGGCTGGAGGTCCTCTGCTTGCCCTGGGGCCCCATCGGCGTCAGCGCCCGGACCTCGCTTGGCAGCTACGTGCGCCGGGGCCTGCTGTCCGCCGTCTCCTCCGTCCTCCTCAGCGTTCCAGCCGAGCGACTGCTGGCCGACCTGCCAGACGAGCTGCTGGAAGCCCGGCCCTGGCTGGCAGGTGGGCGCCGGGCCCCGGGCGGGAGGAGGCCGGGGCAGCGGCCATCGGGGCACGGGGCGGCGCAGAGGCCCCGGGACCGACACCCCCCTACCCCTCACCGTGAGGGGATGGGGACTCAGCTGTCGTTGGGTCACTGGGGGTTCCTGCAGGAGGACCCAGGAGAAGGTGCCCTGGTGTGGGGGATGGTGTGTTCTGGAAACTTCTGTGTCTCCTGTAAGGTTACAGAGCCACGCAGGAAGCACGTCACCTCACCAGCCGCGCCCATTAGCACTTGGACAAGCCTTGCCCCCCCGCCACCCCCCACAGCGTTCCCTGCGAAAAGTCTGTCGGCGCACACGCGCCCTCCGTCCCGGAGGCGCCTGTGTGGCCCACTCAGCCGTGTCCACCCGGGGCCTGGCTGGGCCTGGCTGCTGTGGCGGTGCCGTGCTCAGGGCCCGGCGCTCGGGGGGGCCTCTGTGGTGTCGGTTGGTCTGCAGAGCACGCTTGGGCTGCCCCTGGTCACGGGGTGTCTGGTCGGCTCCGGGTGCCCGGGCCCCGCGACACAGGCGGGTCGCGACCGCGTCCCGGGACGGGGGCCTCCCCCGCGGGCTCCGTCCCGCCGCCCCTGCAGCCTGCTGTTGGCCGGGCCCCCAGCCCCAGGGAGAGCGGGGTGCTGCTCCCGCACAGCCTCCACGGGGGGTCGTGAGGACAGACTCCCCTGAGGAAATGAGGGCCGGTCGCCGCCGTGCGCGCCGCTGACGTCCTGCTCTGTGCTCGTCTCCGGCAGACGTGGCCGAACGGGACGCGGATGAGGACTGCAGGCTGCTGGCCGTCAAAGCCCTGCTGCTTCTGGAGAAGCTCAGAGACCGACTGCTCCCGCTCGCTTCTCCGTAGTCCTCGCTGGAGAGGGGGCCTCGGCCCTGCGTCCACCGACGGGCCACCTGAATGTGGTGGGGGTGTCCCAGGGAGGGAGGGGCTGCTGGGGCCCCTACGGGCTGGTTCTCAGCGTGTCCCCAAGCCCCTTCCTCACCGGAACGCAGAAAACTTTAAAAAGCAACAAAAAGGGAGAATAAAAAGGAGCCACAAGTTCTCAGCCCCCCTCCTTGGGGCTCCCACTGCTCCGGCAGGGTCTGCGGTGCCTCAGTGGGCCTCCCGAGGGGCACACGGCTTGGCAGCTGGTGGAACGAGCTGGGGGTGGGAGAGCCTAAGGTCCCCCTGCCTGCACAGACGCGCCTTGAGGCCAGTTTCTCCCGGTGGGGGCTGGTGACGGGACGCCCATGTGGACAGAGCCTCGTGCAGAGAACCCGCCCCCCGTCAGCCACCA
>JAESUZ010001405.1:0-146532 GCA_017311185.1 Proteles cristata cristata
TAATGTAATATAATATTTTATATAAAATATAATATACCATTAAACAATATATAATATATTAAATATAAATATATTTATAATATGTAAATGTTTGGAACTATAGACATATTACTTCCCAAAATATAATCTTGGCCCATAAAAAAATAAAGGAAATAAAGAAATTGAACACAAGTAGTACATTAAATCATTAAATTATTAATAGCAAATACATGGCAAGTTCATTCATGATTAATATTCTTTCTATTGTTTCATCATTCAATAATAATAGCAGTAATGTAAATTTAACTTTTTACAAAAATGAGGGAGAAAAAAACTAATCTACAAAACAAAGCTATGATGTGTTTGAAATAAAGATAATTCTTCAACTAAATAATGAAGACGATATCATTTCTCAGCATTTATGGCCTGTTACTACATTTCTCTAAAATAAATATTTAACTGGGGCACCTGGGTAGCTCAGTTGGTGGAGCATCTGACTCTTGGTTTCAGCTCAGGTCATGATCTCACAGGTTTGTGTGTTAAAGCCCCACACCCTCTGCACTGGCATTGTGGAGCCTGCTTAGGATTCTCTCTCTCCCTCTCTCTCTTCCTCTCCTCCACTCATACTGTCTCTGTCCCTCTCAAAATAAGTAAGTTTAAAAAAAAGTTTAAAATAAATATTTAACTTATCAGTGTTTATAGTCATATAAGCTTGTTTTTGTAAAGGTCAAACATTGTCTTAAAAAATTCCATTACCTAGATGATCAAGCTTTAAAATTACAGCAATGCCATACTGATGATATCATCCATAATAAAGTATGATAAAAAATAATGTAGAAATAAAATTATTAGAACAGAATAGGAGGTTATTGAATTAGGAAAATGACCAGTGTTGAACAATGGCAAACGTCTGAAAAGAAAAATAATATAAAGTAAGAATTAATATACATTTCATCATAGCAAACCATGTTACTTGGGAAATTAAAAAATCCAATCATAAGACTTACTGTGAAGGGATGCTTGGGTGGCTCAGTCGGATGAGCGTCAGACTTTGGCTCAGGTCATGATCTCACCCATCTCATGGGTTCGGGCCTGTGTCGGGCTCTGTGCTGACAGCCATCTCAGAGCCTGGAGGCTGTTTCGGATTCTGTATCTCTGTCTCTCTCTGACCCTCCCCGGCTCGTGCTCTCTCTCTCTCTCTCTCTCTCTCAGAAATAAATAAAACATTAAAATATTTTTTTAAAAAGGCTGTGAAAATTTAAATTAGTATTCCATTTCAGTCTTACCTAAAGGTATCAGTTTCCTGAAAAATCACAATATCAGAATTTTGGAAGAGAGTACTATTAAAACTATGCATTACTTTGAAAGACCTCTGAGAAAACAGTGCATTAAGAAAAGAAAGCAGTGAATGTGTTGTGAAAACCTTTCTGCCATGCTTATATGAATGCTTATTTTCCCTGATTAGGATTCTCCAATTTGTAGGTATATTTGGTTGGTTGGTATCCTTCAAATACAACATATGTTCTACCAAACCATGAATGCTTTGGTTCTCTGTGCTGAAAGAATGGGAACAATTTTGGTTGTAATTGAAAAGAAAGTCTTTCACTAACAATGTGAAACTTTGAGCATCTACTTTTTATTTTTGGTTAAAGAGGATTCGTTAAATAATTGTTTATTTGTCCTCATTTCTAAGCCTAAAGTGACAATAAAGTAATGAAAAAGACATACACCCATAAAAAGAATGAGAGAGAGAGAGAGAGAGATGACAAAGAAAATATTTGTTAAACAAGGAGTGGATAAAGAAGTTGTTTTCCTGAGTTAACAGTAAAAACAGAAAGCTGAAATTCAAATACCTGCAGTAGAGTGGAAAATCTCCTCTGGCGCCCCTGAAATTTTTTATAAAAAAGTAAATTTATTTATTATTTAAACTCTGGCTAATGGGAGGCCTACAGTAAATTAGGAGGAGTCCAGTATATAGAATTGCACTTACTTTTCCAATGTCTAGTAGTTCATCTAATTCAAGGAGTTACCAAGTGCACTTACTTTTCCAATGTCCAGTAGTTCATCTAACTCAAGGAGTTACAAAGTGCAGCTGAGGATGACTGAGAGAGATTACTGAAAACTTGGCAGTAAGTGAGGGTCAATTTACTCAAGGCTAAAATCACTAAATTCCCTCCAATATTTTGTTCCTTATTCATGGCAGTCAAATTTACATACCCCAATTATGTGATCAGGAAATTCTTTGCTTCAGAAATCTGAACTATCTAAAGGAAGAGAGATTTAAAGGAATACTGATAGTTGGGATTCAAAGTCAGGACAGTTGGAAATTACTGTTACTGAAGAAATGGAAATGCCTGGTCTCTTTCCAATATTTGTATATTTTAAATTGTATTAATTTTTAAATTTTAATTCAAATATAGTGAACACACAGTGTTGTATTAGTTTTGGGTGTGTAATATAGTGATTCAGCAATTCTGTATATAACTCAGTACTCATCATGATAAGTGAACATACTATTTTAACTTTTCTAGGGGTCAGAAAATTGGGCACTGGGAATGTTATGAATTGAATCCTTCTTTCCCAGCCTTAATATAGTATCTTAGCTAATCCTTTGACAATTATTTTCTTTTTGATGGTCAATAAATGATATAAAATATTAGCAAACATTCTTATAACATTTCAGTGATATAATTAGTGAAAATCTAACATTTTTATTGGATTCCTTCCATATCCCAGGGTCTGGACTAGGCCCTTTATGTACATCAGTCATTAACTCACAGTAACATCAGTTCACAATACTTCATTAGGAAGATCTTATAATGCACATTTTATAGCATTGAATTTATGTCTGACCCAGAATAAGTATCCAAAGGGTACTGTGTAAGATTTTATAAACTTAAAAAATTAGAATAAGTTTAAGCTTACAAAAATATTACATATATAGAGAGATTTCCCATATACCCCACACTCACTTTCCCATATTAATATATTACATTAATATGGCCCATATGTCAAAATTAATGAATGTTGATACATTGTTAACTAAGTTCACACTTCCTTCAAATTTCCTTAGTTTTCACCTAATGTCCTTTTACTCTTCTAGGATCCCACTCAATTTATCACAATACATTTTAGTAGTCACATCTCCTTAGGCTACTTTTGGCCTTGAATTTCTAAGACTCTGACAGTTTGACAGTTGACTCTTTTCACAGTCTAGAGGAGTATTGGTGAGATATTTGATAGAATGTCCCACAATTTGAGGTTGGTCTGCTGTTGTTTCCTCTCAAGATTAGACTGAGTATTTAGGACGTTTTTAGGAAGAATATCCCAGAGATAAAGTGCCATTTTTGTCACATCTTATCATGGAGTACAGATTATCAATGTGATTTGTCACTATTGATGTTAAACATCATCATCTAGTAGTATTTATTTTTTTAGGTTGCACTGCAGTTATATGCTTTATGGCACCAGACAGCCAACCATACCTTTAAAGAGTTTAGTTCATTTCCAATACATAGAATAGCCTCTTCGAGTGCATTTACCTTTGTGTCTACTTTTATGATTTCTTGAATACCTAGGGCATGAGAGACATTTTTGGTTAGTTGATTTACATGTTGAGCTATATGAACATCTTGGACTAACGCAACAGTAGAAACAGAATTGTACATGTAAAGGTTAATCTTTTATGAGTAAGGATCATTAGCCTGTTTGTAGCTCAAGGGAAAGTATGGAGGGAAACAGAACCTGCCAGAGACACGATGTCTGTTCCCACAATAAGTTCCTTCACAAGGTACAATGATCATACCAGGGTCCGAATAAGAGGACAAGTCACTCCTGATATTGATCAACAAAATGCCTTAGGGGTCAGTGCTCAAGGAGAAATAATAGAGTGGGAGGTGGATATTGGTCATCATCTGATTGGCAAGAGACCGTGCAAACTTGCTTTATTCTTACCAGGAGTTTTCTCGACTAGTGGGCTCAGAATGGCTCCCAACATTTGAAAAATATTTGTGGACCCTTCATTTATATTAATGCGATTTGGGCATATCACTGAATATAATATTAATCTGTTACATCCATGACATTATGTTGATTGGGTCAAATAAGCAAGAAGTGGATAGCATTTGGAGGCCTTCTTATATCACATATGTTCTGGAGGGTAATAGACAAAGCCTGTGAAGTTTTTTATTTTCTTTAATTTTTAGGCATCAAGAGTATAGTTTTTTCTATGACTTCCTCTCCAAAGTGAAAGGTAAATTATTGCATCTTACCACTCTTACCATATCTGAGGATGCATGATGCACTGTGTGCCTCTTCAGGCTTGGAGGCTGCATATTACATATCTAGGAATAGCACTCCAGACCATAAACATGTTTAAGCTCTCAGCTTTGAATAGCACTATGATGATGAAATAACTCTTGAACAGGTACAGGCTGTGAGGCACATGATCCTGCCACTGGAATCATACAACTCAGCAGACCTTATACTATTGAAGTTACCAGTGGTGGAGAGAGATGCCATGTAGTACTGGTAGCAAGTCCTAAGTAAAAATCACAACAGTGTCCCAAGAGTTACAGAGCAAGGACTTGCCATCAACAAAGAATTATACAGCTTTGGAAAATAACTCCTGATCCACTCCTGGACACTGAGCATTAATTAGATAATAGGTGACTATGTCACTGAAACAATCAGGAGCTGAACTTTATCGGATCTACCAAGTCATAAAGCTGCGCTGGCACAGGAAATAACCCATTTAAGGTGGAAGTGGCATATTCAGAATCTGCACGAGAAAGACCAAAAGGCATAATAATCTTGCAGGAGGATGTATTTCAGACTCCCTTTAACCATCTTAGTAGCCCTCTCTCAAATCATGACGCTTTCTGTGTTGGGCATTGTACACAGCTAACTCAAGGAACAGGGAAAATCTTCAGTTAGTTATTGGTGGATCATCTCAGCATGAGGATAAAGGTAAAAATAAAGGAATGGCCTTTAAAGATAGTGGTGAGTGAAAAGACTGCCTGGGGAACAAGTTTCAGTCAGGGTACCTATTCATCCTTTTGTTAATTTTTTTAAAGTGTTTTATTTATTTTTGAGAGAGAGAGAGAGAGAGAGAGAGAGAGAGAGACGTGGAGCATGAGCAGGGGAGCATGAGCAGAAAGAGAGGGAGACACAGAATCTGAAGCAGGCTCCAGGCTCTGAGCTGTCAACACAGAGCCTGATGCAGGGCTGGAATTCATGGACTGCAGGATCATGACTTGAGCCAAAATTGGACGCTTAACTGACTGAGCTACCCAGGTGCCCCACTCCATTTTTTTATGGGAAAAAAGTGTCCTGAGATTAGAATACATATAGATTGATGGCCAGTAGATAATGGCCTAGTATTCTAAATGTTCTCAGTATTCTTTAAGATGAATGAGTGGAATATTGGACAAGAAGTCTTAGGTAGAAGCTTATAAAAGAAAATGTGGGAAGTGCATGAAGTAAAACATTTGTACTACTTATTAACATCCACCAGACGTTATAGAGAATATACCATGGAGAAAGTATTAAACACCTAAATAGACAAAGTAACCTGATTTGTTGACATTAATCAGTCTCTGTCATGAGCTACCTCAATGCTGGCATGATAAACACATGAACTAAGAAGTCATTGTGACAGAGATGGAAACTACTCATTTGTAAAACAGCATGGACTCAGTGATATATCTACTATTATTGCTTATTTTCTAATCTGCCAGCAACAAAGAACAATGTCTATGATATGGCAACATAGCCACTTAATGGCAAGTTTACTACATAGGTCACCTTGTACTGTGAAAGGGCGACAAATTTGTTCTCACTTTCCTGACTAGCGAACCTCAACCAATACCACTGTATCAGGAATTGGTGCTTATTAACCTACTATCATGGTGTACCACATAATCAGATCAGTGGATCCACTACACAGCAATTGGATGTGAGACTGGCTTATGGCTGAAACCTACTGAATGAATAACACCCATGCCATCTAGAAGCTGATAGACTCTTAGAGTGCTGCACTGAGTCTGAAAGGCATAGATGAATTCCAGGTCAGAGCCAGTATTCAGCTAGGATATGCTGTCATTCTTCAGAATGCAGTTTATTTATTAAACCAAAGAGTGTATACAATGTTGTGTCCTAAACAGAAAGTATGTATGGTTCTGAGAACCAAGGGACAGAAGCAGGGATGGCTACACTTAGACGAGGAGATCTTCTGTTTTCTGTTTGCACAACTTTGGTATCTGCAGGTTATAGGTTCTTACGCTAGGAGAGAAACTTTGAGTTCCACTGAATTGTAAGCTATGGCTGATCCCTGGGCACTTAGGGCTTTGATTCCAGGGGCATGCAGGAAGGGAGAACTATGACTGCATTGGAAGGGATACTCTGGCCTTATCATCAGTAGACGGCAAGGCTGCTGTTGCATATTGGGGGCAGGGAGGATCCCTTAGGCAACCAAGGGATCTACTGGAATTGACCCTTGTACACTTGCTTGACCAATTGTGACTTGTGAAAGGAAATGTGCAGCAAACCCAGCTTTAGAAGGCCACAGGTACCGGACATTCAGGCTGTTTGTGTATGTTTGGGTTGTACCACTAGATAAACCACCAAGATGCTAGAAGGATGAAAAATAGATAGTGGAGGAGGAGAGACGAATATCCATTGTCATTGAGATCTTCGACAGTTTAGTGAGTCCCATTAGTTTTCCACTTCTGAGTGTGTGTTCAAGGAGGCAGGCCCAGGGAATTCTGAAAGGCTTACTGAATATACTCAAAATATATGGGAAAAGGGAAGGTGACAGAGAGGGACACAGTGTTTCTGACCAATGTCTCCTACAATGGAAAATGTGCTGCCCACCTAAAGGATTGCATTCAGCAGGCAGCCTCCAACACCCAGGTCCTGAGAATGCACCTCAGTGTGCAGCCTCTTGCTCGATGACACATCCTTCCCAGAGCAACTTGCACTTGGTGACTGAATAAGATACAGGTGCAAAGCTGAGCAATTTAGGTCAAATGTAGAATAGCTATGATGGGCAATACTGACTTGAGAACTGCCAGCAAGAATGGCCAAGGCTACTGAGTCTGCCTCCCAGCTCAGCTTCTTCCTATACCCAGTGCTATTTATTGTGTACTTTCTGCATAGAAACAAGGATTTTTTTTTTAATTAAGCTTATGTTACCAAAACTCTTAAAATAGCAAATATTTGAATTTTGTCAAGTAATATAATGATTTTGGTTATGCTCATATCTGGTAATATACAACTCTAGTCATTTTGGTTGGAGAACATGGACGACTTTTTGACAACCATCAAATGAATTAAGGGAACAGTTTCACTCATTTCAAAATCTCTGGGGACATCATTAATAAAACAGCTCTTTATAGTTGAATTTTCTAGTTTAGTATTCTTAAATGAATTGATAGGAGTTAGGAAAATAAATATAAATAATCCATTGGGTTAAAAGCAAGAAGGTTCAAGTTGCAGAGGAATTTTGTCTTTGAGGAGGAGGCACTACCACCATCATTGGCTCTGTTATTCTAAAAAGAGGAGGGAATGGTTTTCCATTAATATAACTAGGAAAAGTTATTGGGAGGGAGGTGTATGGTGAGAGGAACACACTAACATATATATGTCAGGGAAAATGTTCTCTCTCTTTCCATCAATAGTTTTTTCTCTTTATATTATCTTATCTTCCTTGTCTTCTTCTTTTTTTTTTTTTTTTCATCTTGTCTTCTTGATGAAAGAATTAACTATTAGAAAGCAGAGATTATGATCTGGCACAGAGGAGAGCCACTAAATAGACCACTTTCTCTTCTCTAAGTACATACTTTGTGCTAGTTGTATACTCATAAAAAGGATTTTATGGCTAGCAAGTGTTCCAGCCAAACCCAGGCCTCATGGCATGGAGTGTACACATTGCATATGAACATCAAAGCCTCAACTGCAGCATGTGGCTGGATAAACTAGGACCCTGGGATCCTGACTTGCTAAGCAAATATCTGTTTTATATCCCATTCTGTCTTAAATTCTGTGTGGGAATTTTACTTTACATGGGAGAGTGCTTATTAGTATAATATTCCTCCTTCTGTTTGTGATGAAGCAGTAAATGATATATTTTAAAAATATATTACTGTATAAAGGATTTGCTCTTTTTTGTGGAAAAGCTACAGAAATAGGGAACAAAAATATTTGCCTGGCTATCAAATTATTTGTTGTAGACCAATAAAACATATTTAATGCTTTCAATTAAAAATAAGTTGAACACATATTTATATTTTTTCTAATAAGTTAAATTTTCCAAAAGCAGTAAAGCCACATAGAAATGTAATATGCAAATAAAATATATTTCACATAATTCAAATAAGCTTATATTATAATTCCATTAAGTTCAAATTTGAATAAATATGTAGTAATTGTATTTTAATGCATAGATTCACTTTTAGTCATTAAAAGGAAGAACTACTTTTATTCAGTATTTTGTTTAGTTTTGTCTTTGTTTTTTTGTTTCTTTGTTCATTTTGAGAGAGAGAGTCAGGGAGGAGCAGAGGGAGAGAGAGAGAGAGAGAGAGAGAGAGTGAGAGAGAGAATCTTAAGCAGGCTCCACACCAAACTTGGGGCTGGATCCCACAATTGTGAGTTCATGACCTGATGCTTAACCAACAGAGCCACCAAAAGTGGCTCAATGCTTTTATATCAGTTGTTTAGAAGATACGTAAACCATCTTTCTTTCTACCTATTTGAAATGAAATGAGTGTAAAAATTAAAATAATATGCTGGAAATGTTATATATACATATATATATATATATATATATATATATATCAAATTCCTAAATTCAAAAGTTTATTAGCTTTAGAGCTTAATGGGGATTTGTTGAACAAAAGGAAGAATAATTGATCAGCTTTATATGTATGTGACTATTGCATACCTTCCAAAACACAATCTTTGTGGAAGCTGCCTCAATATTTAAAAATAATGAGGTGGCATTTGGACAATTCATTAGCCAGGATAATCAGTTTCCTTTTCCAAGCCACCAAGGATAGGAATAAAAGTTAATAGGTATCACATATGTATAAATATATATGAATTCATTTTCCATTTGAAGGTCAAAATCTGTATGTCATCTTTCCATTCATTTCAAATTAGAATGAACAGGGAGTTAATGATACCAATTAATAGTTTTAATGTGAAAAGATAAGTTCACCCAAAATATCAAAAGTATTGAAAAACTTTTTCATTGGTTATTATAAATGGTCTATCGTTTAATTAATTCTTATTCTAAAATACTATTGTATAATATCACTTAATTCTTCATTATGATGCCAATCTTTCAAATGCTTGGGCACTGTGGCAAAGAGGTTGCACTTTGAGTCTATAGAAAAAAAAAAAGTCCAAATATCAATATTGCAAGAAATAAAACATTACAAGTAATGTTTTAAATTATTTCATTTACATAATAATGTATTACAAATAAATATAACTGCATATAGTTTCTTTTTCTCCCACATCCTCCTTGCTTTCCGAAGAATAACCACTATTCTTATTTTTTATTCCCAGGCATGTGGGTCACAGTTAATACATATTTGTGTTTACCTAAAATATATAGAATGCTTTTTTACATATGAAATTGCATTACTGGAATATGATCCATGATGAGTGGAATCTGAATGAATTTATTTACTGACACACTATAAGCATCTAGCACATATTAACAAGTCAATCAATATTTGTTGAAGGAAAAATTGTAATTGCTGACACACAGAAAACCCAGGAAAATAAACTTAAAAAAAAAAAAAAAAAGAAATCCACACAGCTGATAGAGCTCAGGAACCCATAGCCTACAAAAATTTTGTTACAACAATCACTGTCTGACATATATACAAAAAATCTTTTAAAGAATGAAATAAAAAAAATAATTTGCTTTCGCAGTAAGGGAGAACAAATTATCTATGAGCAAATAATGCAAGAACATTGCAGCAACTATATGAAGCAAATTTTCAAACATTCCTAAAGAATTAGCACGTTCAAACACGACTTGAACAATGTAAGGACAGATGGTCAGGAAGACTAAAAATCATAGAATTGTCAAATTACCTTAAGTTTAATTTAAATCTTCCATGACTATGGTCAATATATAATCATGTTAATTTTCCCTTGAACTAAAAATATGGATCTAAAATTTGTATGATCAGTTAAACAAATATGTATATCCAGGAAAACTAACCACAAAATACAATGAAAAGGAAAATGTTTCTCCAGATATTGAAGTGTGTGATAAAATACCAATAAGAAAACCATGCCACTGTAGTCCATAATACATATTTAGTAGCAGAGCAAATATAATGTCCAAAAATAGATCCAAACACATGGGTAAAATGAATATATGAAATTGGTGGCATCACAGATCATAAAATAGGACAGTGAATGATTTACGGACAATGAAGGAGCCATCTGTAAATAAGTAGGTTCAAAGAGCACCACACACTGTACAGCAGAATTAATTCTAAATATAGCAGATGCCTAACCATAAAAAATGAGCAAGAGATGTGAAAAAATTTATTACTCATTCTGAGTTGCAGTGTCCCTTAATCCTTTACAGCATGCTTGATAATCAAAGAAAAAGTGCACTTGATGGAGTTCAACAGGAACTAACTGAGGAATCACATTGTACAGCCTAATTGCATGCAATTTTTGTCAGTCATACCTCAATAAACCTGTGAATAAAAAGGACTATTCCAATGGGGAAGCAAGATCCTACTGAAGTTCAGCAAAACAAAAGGCAAGGGAGGATTTAAGTGCTGGGCGAGCTAGAGGAAGCTGTACCCTAGAGGACTTAAAAGGGTGGTTGGTCAGTGTGATTAGGCTATCTGTTTTTGCTAATTGGTGCTTAATGAAGTTAGGCTTCTATCCTCCCACAGAGACTGGAGATAAAGGTGCTATCTTTCTTGATGATTACATTTCAAAGGCTGGATCCCAGGTTCCTGGAAAAGAGGCTAGGAGAAGATTTACATCTCAAAGGGTCAGAGAAAGAATTTGCAACTGCCAAGTTTTCTAAAACAAATGCCTTAAGAAAAGGAGGTCAAGAGCATAGAGTCAGAAAGAAATGTGTCTAAAATTTAGTGAAGCTGAGGGGAGGGTTAAAGCCATCTCGGTCAATGGTCAGTCGGCCATTATGAATACATCCAGTAAGCTAGACATCCAACTAGAAGTTTCCCTTCTAGCGCTACTGCTGTGGAGTGTTGCATAAGAAAGCTTATTAACTGTGACGAATAAGATTAAATCGTGAATTCCAACTTCTCCTATGTTGCTAAAATTTCTCCTATTACACCTACTAAATTTATAATTCATAGTGTTTAGGATTATGACCTGTCACTCTTTTTAAGCCTCCCAGCCAATGTCTGATGTCATAGGGAGAAAAGTAAGTCTATCTTGCTGGGAATTTGGGACTCCATAATACTATCTCTTTCTTAAAACATTCTCTTATGTAGTTAGCTTCTCTCAGAGCATACCGTCAATTAAAATTTATAAACAGCCTTCCATATTAAAAGATAAAACTAAACTCTTTATTTGCCAGAATGTCGTTAGATTTTATAGGCTTACCTCAATGTATTTAACTGAATCCCTGTTTTGAAGATTTCGTCACTCTCACATAAATAAGGTGTTTATGCTTTGTTTCCCCTGCTTGTCATGATCTTCCAAATATATCCTGCCTTTGAAACACCACCATCATTTAAGCTAACATTTTGTCCATTCCTCTTTTATCATTCTGGCAGTACTATATTATGATGTATTCATTGAACTTTCCATCATTTTTTACCTCTCTATGTCAGTATCACCATTATAACAATTTTTTTACAATTTTATTTTTCAAGCACAATGCCTAACTTAAAGTACTCCTACTACACATTTTGTTAAATACCTAAGTGTATTATGTATAACAAATCTTAATAACTTAATCATTTTCTGCTTATTTTTATTTAAAATTTTGTAAACCTTTTGAGGCCTATTTATTTATTCACCTATTTATTTGCCTGAAATTGTTTAAACTAAGCTTCTCAATGCTTGAATATATGTGAATCTCCAAGGAGAGGAAATCAAAACAAAAATAAGCAAATAACAAAAACACATAATAAACATGTCAAAAAAATCAGAAATTGGAGTAAGTGTGAATATGAATGTATCATAGTGGGGGTCAAAACAATTTCTGGCAAATATCTTTAATCAGATATGTTGATTTTCATTTTACCAGCTGAGTTTGAGTGTCATCTATGTTAAAACATTCTCTGATTTAAATTTTTTATATGTGATTTCTGTAGCATCTAGGGTCATTTCAGTACCTGTTTTCCTGTTCAGTCCATAGTAAAAGCTAATGTCTATGCAATTAAATGTACACTATATGTAAAATATCGCATCAGAGGACCTTCTGAACAATTTTAATGTACCAACCCATTGTTACAGTGTACATAATGCAGTTTCAGAATGCACAAATGATTCCTGAACTTAGGGAAAATCATTTGTTGATTTTAGAAAGCTGGATAATGTTGAATGTAGTAAAATTCAACAGAAAAGTTGATTGGCATTGGAAGAACATCGCATATCAGGTTCTCTCACACAAGTATTATTTTACAAAGATAAACTGCACTTATCTTTCCATTCATGAGCATTTTTATTGATTTGTTGGTGAACAGTGGAAATGAATTTATTGCTTTTCATAGAACTGTCTAGTGAGAGCGAATATTTATAGTTTTTGTAAGCACAGTCAATGAATTTCTGATGCGTGAATCAAATCTACAGGCATACAAATATTTATAGTAATTTTCACATTATATTAGTAATGTCTTTATATTATGGTGTCTATAATGAATCAACTTGCAAGCCAACAGTCTTTCAAATATGAAAAGAAAAAAATCAAGAGAAAATAAGTAAGTACAGATGAATACTCGAGTATAGTTTTTCTTCCTCAATACATTTTATACACAGTCTTTTTAAAATTGTTATAAAATGTCCAAAAATATCAGTGTATGTGTTTGTGTGTTTTTTTATATTTAACTTAAAAAACTATTTTTATTTAACTTTTCCATTGTAATTTATAAGTTTTAAGAAACTGTTATACTTTATGCATTTAAAAATATTTCCTCTCATTTTGGGAGACTGATTATTTAATCCTTTAGGTAGTCTTCTATGTACCAAGTTCATGTTCGTTTTTTCAGCACTTTCTGTGTACGGACCTAATTTTATATTCTGTTAATTGCTTTCTTCAATAAGTTTTCATTTCAATTTTTCTAAAGCACGTCAACCTAAGAGATATATATATCACTGTTAATTTTTGAGAAAAGTAAAAGTAAAAATTCACAATTACTTTTAAAAATGTTTGTTTCAAAACTGAGAGCTGATGGGAGTTGGGGAGAGGGGAAGGGGTTGATGGGCATGGAGGAGGTCATTTGTTGGGATGAGTATTGGGTGTTATATGGAAACCAACTCGACAATAAACTATGAAAGAAAAAAAGAATATTTCTCTTAAACAAAAAAATAAATAAATAAATAAATAAAATAAAAATATTCTTTTCAGAGCATTTTGGAAGGCTTCAATGAAGTCATCTGCTAATATGTATATTTATAAGAGAATGTTATTCTTAAATAATTTTATAAGAATAATAATAATAACTGACATTAACCTATCTGTAATGCAATGTACTAGCAGTTCAACATGCATGATTTAAATCTTCTCAATAATCTTATGAGAAAGGTCTTGCATATTGAAATCTCTTTTCTACAGATGTGAGCAGTGATTCTTCATGAGATTAAACAATTTGCCCAAGGTCATACACATTAATAAATGACAGAAAGACATACTTGAATTCAAGTTTCTCTATCCATTTTTCCAAGTACATGTACAGTTTATGCTGCTTGGTGGATGTAATGCTTATTTACTTCTTTGAAACTTTCTCATCCAATGCTATTTTAAGTCACTCAAAATTTAAAGCTTAGAAATAAGTAAGATGCCAGTGATTATTTTTTTTCTCCTTTCTTCTGTTGCGGACGAAATGACACAGAGGACAAGACACACACAAAAGACAGACACAGACACAACTCCGGCCAGAGGAACAATTCTATGCAAGCCCCTCTTGCAGTTTATTTTATACCCCGGTAACTGGATACAAACTGAAATCTACAAGATACATTCCTTTACCAATTAAGGGCCAGTAGCCAAACACATTTCAAGGACAGGGGGGAGCAAAGGGAGGAAGCGACCACAACATGTTTACTAAGAGGCCTGCCCACAACTCCAGCCTTCTCCTTACTTCTAAGGAGGGCGTGTTCCCTTGTTTGCAAGCGGACCATTAATCTTGGATATTGTGTGCAGGCCTCCTGGCAGAGCATTCTGTTTGCAGGCATGCTTTGCCCAGGCAAGGAGCCCCGTGTGCAGGCATATCCCCGCGTCCCTAACCACGCTTTCTTGTGGTCACTGTCGGGCTCCCACACCTTTCTTCTATACAATGTTATTCATTAAATGAAAGTTTTGATATTATGTCATTTGGACATATTTTCAAGTTTATAAAATGTGCTAAGCTTCAAATAGTCAATATTATTTTGAATAAGTATAGTCCCCTGTTAACCTATACTTCCATTTGTTTTCAAGTCTTGAATGGAAACATATTTTAAAGGTAATATTTTATTCATTCACTTAGTAATTTTACTTGTGTTCATTCTACTCTGGACATCATTATAGCTCTGAATTATAAGCAAAAACCACAAATAGTGCCTTCTAGTGTGTTAACCTATAAATTCTAATATTAACTATAATTACGGGAATTTTAAACACGTGCTAGTTGTGGTTATTGATCCAGTAAAGGAAATCTCAGAAGCCAATATAAAAATGGAAGACATATGAGCTAGTTGCACAAAGTTTACACAGAGTAAGTGCGATGACCTAGATAACAAACCACCATCTAGCATTAAATCACATAAGGATATGTAAGTATACTGCAATGTATGTGTTTATTTGTATATTACTTTAGGGAATTCATAAAACTACATTAAGAGAAATTACCAACCTCTTCTTTATTGATACAGCTGCTCAGCTTATAATATGCACAGGGGCTAGCTGAAGGAGACTACAGAGACATAAATAGAATAAAAAAGGGACTATGTCTTGAAGAGGGATGTATGGAATGATTATTTCATTTGTAAAGAACTGGTAAATTGTTTGTCTCATTGTTCAATAGGTCATGGATGTACACCACTAGCACCATAGAATACAAATATTGGGGAAATGATTATAAGCAACAGAGTTAAGTAGACAAATGAGTTCCCAAACTCTCATTATTCCACAAGACAGCATGTACCTGGATAATCTATGTGCACCTTGTTCAAGTTCCCAGTAAAGGGCACCTCCTCGGCTAGCAGCTGGACTTGCTACCAGGAACATCCAAGAGAGACAGCAAACCCCATTCCCACATTGCACTCCATACATATATGGAATATATGTATACTGTATATTTTAATTTTTAAGTTTTTAAATTTATTTTTGACAAAGAGAGCAAGCAAGTGTGGGGCAGAGAGAGAGGGATAGAGAGAGAATCCCAAGCAGGCTCCATGCTGTCAGCAGTGGGGAGCTCAACACTGAGCTGATCTCACAAACCATGAGATCATGCATGACCTGAGCCAAAACCAAGAGTCGGCCACTTAACCAACTGAGCCACTCTACTGTCTATTTTAGACTATTTTAGACTAATGTATATATTAGTTGAAAATGGGACAGAGCACACCAAGGGCATACATAGTTTCTCCAAGTACTGAGGTCTGAACAGTCATGATCCTGGGTACCACTTTCCTGCTATGAATGCTAACGTTGGCAAAATATCTTTGCTTCAGTACAAACTGACTCAGTCTCTGTTAAGCCACTAAAGGGAGGAAGGAAATGAGTTTCTAGAGCATCCAAACTTGGTTTTCATCAAATTTATTTTCCTCTATGGATACGGTGTGTTTATTCTTAATGCATTCACTTGAGAAATTAAAATGGAAACTATTCTGAAATGGAAACTAGCTTATGTTTGCACCAGAGTTGTTTTATTTAGTACTTGTGACTCAAGATTTTTTTGTTTGTTTTTCTGTTTTGTTTTTATTTTGATCTTATTTTCTCCTTTTGTGATCTAAGAGAATTTTCCAACAATGAAAGCCTTCTATTTTTTTTTTTTTTTTTTTTACTTATCTCTTTTCTTATGAATTCTGATTGATACCAGCTAATGTGGGGCACCTGGGTGGCCTAGTTGGTTGAGCGACCAACTCTTGATTTTGGCTCAGGTCATGATCCCAGGGTTGTGGGACTGAACTCTGCATCCAGCCCCATGTGGAGCTCTACGCTAAGCATGGAGCCTTTTTACGATTCTCTCTCTCCCTCTGCCCCTCTCCCCTGCATGTTCTCTCCCTCTCTAAAATTAAAAATAACAAATGAATCCAATTAATATTTGCTTCTTCCTTTTATGTCTTGATATGAGCAGCCATTAGTCGCCAAGACACTCTTGGGTTTCCAGTATTTGAGCTACAGACTCAGTAGGTATTTGGACTGTATTGAAACAGATTATGGTAGGGGCACCTGGGTGGCTCAGTCGGTTAAGCATCCAACTTTGGCTCAGGTCATGATCTCACAGTTCATGGGTTCAAGCATCGGGCTCTGTGCTGACAGCGCAGAGCCTGCAGCCCTGATTCTGTGTCTCCCTTTCTCTCTGACTCTCCCCTGCTCATGCTGTCTCTCTCAGAAATAAAATAAAAACTTTAAAATTTTTTAAATTAAAATAAACAGATTATGATAATAAAACAAATGATCTGTCACTATAGAACAAGACTTTGTTTTCATTCTATTTGTTACATGATACAGATAACTAAACTAAGGACAAATATTTCAAAGATTTGTTTGCTTACTTGGTGTTTTGTTTTGTTTTGTTTTGTTTTGTTTTTGATAATGGCAGTCTATAAACATGCTAAGTAGGCCCATTAAAAACAGGAGCATGCTTGCTGAGGTGAGAGTAATCCAGGAGTTCAACAAAGGCTGATCTGGTTATTGTTGCCATTGTTGATTGTAACATCTGCCCACAACAAAAGCCAGTCATCTAAAGGTGGAACGATTATATTCCATTTCTTAGATTATGACAAAGGCAGTGCTTTCTCTGTCTTGGAATAAATGCTAACATTGGAAATGGATTTCCCTTCACTACCCATAGTGCTTCACCCAGATTCATCATTCATGGAATAACTATACATCATGTTCATCATTAGACATACTCCTGACCATGCGCCCCTTTTACAAGAAAAGAGTGATGAGGAAATGGTCTCACAGCTTGTGGTATTTGTAACCTTGACCATATATATTTAGCCCAGTTGTACATAGAACTGTGAAATGGCCTACTGAAGACACAACAATCCACTAGTTGGAAAAATGTTTGATGCAATGGATGCTGTGAACTAAAGAACAAAATAGTGTATATTTCTTAGGCTAGGAAGCAAGAAGGAGCCATAAAGGGAACAGGGATATCCTTCTCTCAAATTTAATAAATTTCAGAAATAGAGATAAATAACCACTTGAGAAACATATGGAGTAAGTTGCAATAACCCATTAAGATAAAGAAGTTGTCCTAAGCCACATATTACTAATAATATATAAAGTACAGATATTATATAATACATATATTTGATAATACTTATACTTATAGATCTAAAATATGTATATTTCTATGTATTATATATATATTCCCAAATAGCCATCTCCGGAGATTGTTACAATGTTACAAGAATTCTTTTAAAAATATTTCTATTAAATACTTAGTATTATTTATCCATGTTAGTATGCATAATTATTTAATGCAAAAATACTTTATTTTATAATATGATAAATCTCAAATATTGTTTTACACTGATGTTTTGATATTTCTCTCAACCTTTAATATTATGATGAATATTGCTTATCACAGTTACCATGAAGGATTTTTATTGATTTTTGACTATACATGAAGAAAGAATGGAAGGTAATACCATGGAGAACATTTATGTGTAGGTATGAAAAATATACTAGTTAAATTGGTATCGAGGAGGTGTGTAAAGTAGAAAAATAATACCTTCTTGCTTAAAATGTTTCAGTAGTATTTTGTGATGTGAACAGGGTAATATTCAAATTCACATGTCAGAAATATCATTTCTGACTTCATCCTTTCGCTGTGTTAAGTCCAAGTCTCACCATTTCCTATTATGCCTGATGCTCCCTGCTCTTCAGGGATACTAACCTAACTGTTTATGTAAGATCTGTCACTTTGCAGTTCTTGTCCAGATAATGCTTCTGAACTGCCTGGTCATCTATGCTTTACCTAAATGTTCAGGTAAATACGTTATAGCAATGAAATCCTCATTATCTGCTACATTATTTTGAAGAATTTGGGGCACTCCAATGTGAAAGGGCAGATAATTATACTGATGAGATCAAGGGTTACAAAGACTAAAAAACAGAGGAGAAACTGTGATATCTGAGTGATTCATAATGCCTGTCTTCACAGAGCAGAATTTCCATTTACCTCAAACAAACCTTTTCTAAAAGACACATTTATTTATTTATTTATTCACTTATTCATTTATTTATTTATTTAGTGTGAGCATGAAGGAAGGGTGCAGAAGAAGAGGGAGAGAGAGAGAACCATAAGCAGGCTCCACAATGTCAGTGAGGAGCCTGACATGGGACTTGATGTCACAAACCCTGAGATCATGACCTGAAATCAAGAGTTAAACACTTAACTGACTGAGTCACCCAGGTTCCCCAAAACTGAAGCTTTAAGACAGCTCCAACCTTGGTTAAGGGTAGAAAATCTTTGGGTCAATAACAGTTTCCAGGAAGAAACCAAAAAGTTTTGGTCAACTTAGCATGGACTTTTACATGTCTAATGACAGCCAAAAAATATAAACGATATGTGGTTCTACAAATATAACTTGAGACTTTATTTTAATATTTGTAACTGTAAAGCATACAAAAATGAAAACAAAGGGGGTATCACCTTTACTTTTCTCAATTGTCTTTCTCTATTAAAAATAGAGGCTGTGGGGTGCCTGGGTGGCTCAGTTGGTTAAGTGTCCGACTTCAGCTCAGGTCATGATCTCACAGCTTGTGGGTTCAAACCCCTCAATGGGCTCCATGCTAACACCTCAGAGCCTAGAGCCTACTTCAGATTTGGTGTCTTCCTCTCTCTCTGCCCCTCCTCTGTTCATTCTCTGTGTCTCTCTATTTCAAAAATTAATAAACATTAAAAAATTAAAAATTGAATATAATTTATTGATAATCAAAATATTTTTTTAATTTTTTTAAATGTTTTTATTTATTTCTAGGAGAGAGTGAGAGAGACAGTGTGAACAGGGAGGGTCAGAGAGAGAGGGAGTCACAGACTCTGAAACAGGCTCCAGGCTCTGGGCTGGCAGTCAGCACAGAGCCCGACGCGGGGCTCGAACCCACTAACCGTGAGATCATGACCTAAGCGAAAGTCGGACGCTTAACCGACTAAGCCACCCAGGCGCCCCGTGATAATCAAAATATTTTTTAAGTATGCAATTTGTTAGTGTCTTAGCTTGGCATTCTCTTAGCAATGATATCTTGGGTATGTCACCAAAGCACAGGCAACAAAAGCAAAATCAGACAAGCAGGACTATATCAGACTAAAAATATTATGCATAGCAAAGGAAATAAGAGCATTAAAAAAACAACCAACTAGGGGCGCCTGGGTGGCTTAGTCGGTTAAGCGTCCGGCTTTCGCTTAGGTCATGATCTCGCGGTTCGTGGGTTCGAGCCCCGCGTCGGGCTCTGTGCTGACTGCCAGCTCAGAGCCTGGAGCCTGTTTCAGTCTGTGACCCCTCTCTCTCTGACCCTCCCCTGTTCACGCTGTCTCCCTCTCTCCTAGAAATAAATAAAACATTTTAAAAAAAAAAATTAAAAAAAAAAAAAAAAACAACCAACTAAACAGGAGAAAGTATTTGCAAACCATATACAGGAGCCCTGCCCTTCTCTACAAGGGTTTTTCCCAAGATCTCCAGTGGATTCCTCAAACCTTGGGTAGTACCAAATCCTACACATTAAGGTTTAACTATAGTAAACCTTAAAATATAAAGTAGGCACAGTAAGAAATTCAGGACAATAGCTAATAAAACAAAACAATCATAAGAATATACTATTAAAATGTATATGAATGTGATTTTTCCATTTCTTCAAGATACCTCATTGTACTTCACTCACCCTTCTTCCTGTGAGAGGAAGACAAGGTGCCTATGTGATGAAATGAAGTGAAGTGAGTGCTGTAGGCACTGTGACATGGTGGTGCTAGGCTACCATTGACCTGACAATTGGTCACAAGTAAGGTCATCTGCTTCCAGCCTGAAGCTGGTTACAGGTAATGAAACTGCAGAAAGTAAAACCACAAATAAGAATGGACTACTGTGTCTGATAAAGTGTTATCCAAAATATGTAAGGAATTCCTGCAACTCAACAACCAAAACCCTTATGTCCTAACTTTGAAAAGAGTTATTCCTTTCTTCTGGCCATATTCTCTCCCTGGTCTTCCCTAACACTGTTTATGCTCCTGATTCCCCTCCTACCACTCTGGTGACATCCTCACCATCCTATTTATAAGCTTCTTTTCTAATAAGGCTTCAGATAATATAATTCCACTATTTGGCACCAATTGTGTTCCTTTCCTTCCCCCCATATTCATTCCTGAGTGTGACAAATAAATCATGAGGATTTTTTTTTTCCTGCAGACTTGTTTTCATCTCCATGAACATAGCTGTTACACAATATAGATTTCAACCCTTACTTGAAACCATCGAGGCTCTGTGAGTATCCAAACTGTGTAGCTTTCAGATATTAGATAGACGTATACTGGGTATTATGGAAATCATAACTGGCTCATAGGACAACCCCAAATTTATAAACATTTACATTAAGTAAATGAGCTTAATTTTTAAAAATATTTTAGGGCTTATATCCATTTAGATCATTTTATTGCTAATTGAGGTGCTACAAATCTATGAGAGGAAATCATTTGATTTTCAAGGTTAAATTTCAAATACTGAAATAAGGGAATGTGGACATATAGCTCTCCTTGGATATTCCCCTTCCCCCAAAAACCAAACCACCACCACCACCATCAACAAAAAAACCCAGATGAAGAATTTCCAAAGACAAATTCATGATTCTCCCTCTCCAAGTTTATCTTCTTTCTCCACCTCAGTTACCAGAACTATTAAACATTTAATTAGGCAATCCACATACCAAACTAAATTCAAATTTTCTTTCTCTGTCACCTTCCGTGTCTACTTGAGTAGTATCCTGTGTTATTTTAAACACATCTTCAGACTTGGGGTACACACACACTCACCACATATTCACGCTCATACACTGTCCATTTCTTTCAGTTTCATCCCATCCTTACTGTCACCATTTCCAATATTCAAATCCATATCACTGTCCCACTGATACATAACAAAAACCTTCAAACTTATCTTCTGTTATCCACTTTTTATCTCTTCCAAGCAATTCCTCACCTTCAAAGACCTGATGGTCATATACATGCCAAAACATTCACACATGATGATATGATATCCCATGCTCTTTCCTCTACCTGGAATCAATCCTCCCTCCCTTATTAATATCTACTTAAAAATAGGATATACTACATCCACAGGGTACTACAAAGTTGTTCTGAAGTTTGAGTATTTGGGTTTAAATCCATGATCTGAACAAATTAGTTACGTGATATTTAACTTTATTCTCTCAGCACTTCACACTTATGAGTCCATATTTTTGTTTCATTTAATAAAATAAAATATGGTTTTATATTAATCTCTACCACTGAACTGCAAACTTCAAGAAAACAAATACTATTAAATTTAACTAATTATTATATTCATAACAAATTATCTCACATATAGAAGGTATTTTTAAATGTACAAATAATGGATAATGTGAAATGAGTTTTAAAAATAATTAAATAAGTTATTTTACTTGAAACAGATTCTTGATCCCAGCTATTTATATTGGTAATTTCAGGCATGTTAAGCAATAAAGTTGAAATCCTCTATATAACATGATTTGAGTTTTTCAAATACGTGGAACGTGATGGGATGCATTTTCGATGCTATTTTTTTTGTCAGTTATGAGTTGCTCCTATAAGAAAAGAAAAAAATATATTTCCAAAATTTTATTCCTTGAATGAAGTTTAATTGAAAGCCATAACTTTATAGGGTTTCTGTTTAGTCCAATATTCCTTTTAAATGCCAGACTGCCAGGCTCCCTTCCTGAAGAAGTTCGAGGCCTATAATAGAATAAAAATATTTATGTATATTTTGAAATTGTTTAAAATATAATTTTACATAAATGGTAGGAATTAATTTGGGGAATCAAAAATTGTTTATAATGAAATTGCAAATTATATTATTATGTTGAATACATTTTGCTTTTGGTCTATAATAGGAAAGATACAGTTTGCTGTACATCACAAAGTCAAAAAAATCAATATAAATTAAGTTGAAGCTGGAGAGGATAGCTCTGTTCAAAATCAGTGTTGATTTAAAAATCAATGTAAGTTTAAACAAACATGTTTTGTTTTATTGATATAACATGCACAACAGTAGGACAGGCTAAAGAATTAAAAAAAAAAAAGGAAACCTTGAATACCTATGTGTGCTACCACCCAATGTTCCTGCAAATAGATGAAAAGATGTGAACATAAAGGTTCAATCTGACTACCAATCAAGAAATTCAGACATGCTTGGCAGTAAAGATTCTTGTAAACCTATATTCATTCTAGCAGATATTAATTTGAAGTGTTTTTCTATTCCATAAAGTAATACCATTACACTGAAGATTCCATTGCTCATTGTATAAAGTTATTTTATTGTTGTTTGTCATATGCATCCTCAGCCAAATCAGCCTTTATAAGTCGGAAAAAGGAAAGTTTTTCTCTGATTATTATATAAATTTATCTGCATTTTCTGGAAGTAACATTGTTTGCTTACAGGTATTTTTAAGCAATTACTATTGGTTCCAAGACAACATTTAAAGCAAACACTCTTCACAAATTAAGAATATATGAGTATATACACATTATATCTTCTATTATAACTCACTTCCTATTGATAGTTTGGTTTTTAAAGCCCCAAGAGTATTTCTAATGAAAAAAAGAAAGGTGTTTCTAACTATAGCTGTGCTTCTCTACTTTCAAAATCTAGTAATATTTTGTTGTTGTAATATGGCTGTATGTGTGGTTGTGTGTTTCTTCACATAGACATGAAGAATAACAAAGCAATTAAAGATAGCTCAAATTTTCCGCCCTATATTGCAGGAGGTCACTTTAAGTTTCCTATATACTGGCCAAAAATTCTGAGGTTTCTGAGACTTTACCCTACTTGCAAATAAATATGTTAGGTTGTGCAAACTACACATTAGTGCAAATTAATATGTTTTTCATTTAGGAAAAACAAACCTGTGTGCCTTCTCAGCACTCAGTACTGCTACTACATCACTGCTTCACTCCTGAACTTCTGGTCACCAAATGTGCCAGTTTTCCCCTACCGAGCAACTCTTGATACCAGCTGATTCCTACAATTCAATTCAATTCTGACACTATCTGGAGTTAGTGTCAGACCCCACAGATTAAGGGCCCAGTCACACAAGACTGCCCCCTCCCACCATTTCAGATGCCAAAAATAAGTATAGATTGTGACCTGTGCTTCTGACTTATTGGCTATAAATCAGTGTCCTATCACCATCTCCTCGGGTTAGATTAGTGGACTCGGGCAGCTCAGAGAATTCAGGAAAACAGTTCATTTAGTAGATTACTGGTTATTATAAAAGGATATAACTCAGGAACAGCGAGATGGAAGAGGTGCAGACAGCAGAATGCCGGGGAACTGGGATGGAGCTTCCATACTGTCAGAGACTCTCATGGAGCATCAGCACATGCTTACCACCCCAGAAGCTCTCCAAACCACATCCTTCTGGTTTTCTATGGAAGCTTCATTAGACAGGCATGACTGATCAAGTCATTGACCATTGGTGACTGATTGAACCTCCATCTCCACTCCCAATCTTCTAATCATGTGGTCGGTTCCCCTGGCAACCAGCCCACACTTAAGGGCTTCTAGAAGTCACCGTAGTAACAGAAACTCGGATGTGGTTGAAAGGACTAAAGACACCTTCGTGGTTTTGTCACTTAAGAAATTTCAAGGGTTTCAGGAGATGTGTGCTGGAAGTGGGGATGGAGACCAACATATATTTCTTACTATAAATCACAGTTTTGGAAATGCCACACTTTTTGTAGATGCCTGCAGGTAACATAAGATTCCTGGGTCAGACGCAAGGAACTGGATTAACTGTAGGCAGCATGAACCTCCTGTTCACAGTGGATCTACATCCCATGGGAATGGTACAGCTTGGATGAGGAGAATGCAAGCCCGTGGATATAAGATATAGTTTGAGCATTAAAAAACCCTGATACTTAATGATCTGCATTAATCTGCAAGAAAAAATTAAGGAAAAAATTGCCAGAGAACTAGAAGTAAGCCTCAGTGGTGTTGTGGCATAAAAACCAAGGAGAGAGTATTTGGTTCTGTTGAAGTGTCTCATAAGATGAGTTGTTTAGAAATGACTGAACATAGCATGAAGAAGCATACTGGTAGAATTTTTCTTGGAGTGATGAGAATACAGACTATGTTAGGATATACTGTTTGTAAATGGGATGTGGAAAGGTATAATAACATGATTTTTATGAAGTTTTTATTTTTAAAAAGCAGAGAGCACAATATATGCTTAGCATGTTTTAAATAAGCCAGTTGACAGAGTGAAGTCAATTATATGAGAGAGAAATGGACTATAGATGTGCTAAGAAAAAGTAAAAGACGCAATGCACAGAAATTTCTAGTGAAATTCAAGGTCTTTCAAAATAGGATTCTCATACCATCTGGAAGCAGAAATGTGTGAATTAATAGTTTTGGACATAGTGCAAATATAGTTGGTAATAAGGCCCCAAAATCATGACTTGGGTAAATGGAAAAATAATTTATTAGAGATGAGAACAAGGAATTGAGGGTGTAGAAAATTGAGAGGATCATGTACCCACACGTTAAAATTACTCAAGATTGTGACAGGATGTGAAATGGAAAAGAAGACTGTTACCTAAGTGTCAAGTTTGTTAATAAATGAGCTGCAGCAAACTGCATTTTACTAGATGATGGAAATGAGATCAAGGGAAAGGATGGTATATTGAAATGGCATGAGTCAATAATTGGTAATTTTTTATCGTGTAATACATGTCTGCTCTTGTAAGTATATATTCATGTAAACCCTCAGTATACATCAGAATTGATTTATAATATTGAATATCTTAACATATACTATATGTAATGGCAAACTTACCATTAATAGTGTCTTTATTAAGTGATAGTTTATAATTTCACATTCTAACAACATGGGAGCAAATATTTATCATAAAAGTATGAAACCCATTCATCAATAATTTTATAAATAATATTATCTTGTATGGATATAAGCAATAGTTTTAAACAGTTATAACATATCTCTAGTACATGTACATATAAATATGCTAAAAGAAAGCCATCTTTGACATTCTAGTTCAAGAATATAATAAGACAATTTCTACATCTTGTTTCTTATTTTGCCTGAAATGTGTTTAATACAAAAAATAGTAGTTCAAATATGGTAGGAAATGAACTCTACTTATTTCTATGCTAATTAATTATTTTTGACAAGATATTTATTGCTCAAAAACTAATTCATCTATGACTTTTATCTCTTTTTGAAGTATTTTCAGTAAATGCAAAGATAATTTTACCTTAACTGTTTATTTTCTCCTTCATTATTTTTTCCTACATACATTTGAGTTCTTACTGCAAGTCAAGCACTGCCCTAAACTCAATAAATGAAAGCCTTTTAGATGTTTTTTGCTACTCAGTCTTCCTCCCCAAATATTTATGATCAGTATACTTAGGAAAGAGGATCCCATCATTCTCATACTTAAATGATCAGAAATTCATTTATAGATTCTGGGGCCTTATGTAACTGTAGTTTTTTAAATCTTTTTGTTGTTGTATATAGCAGGAACCCATGCAATAAACTACTCAGTCAATGCTACAATATTTTAAAATATTTTATTAATTTATTTTTAATTTTTATTTATCTTTGAGAGAGAGAGAGAGACAGAGAGAGACAGAACACAAGCGGAGAGGGGCAAAGATAGAAGGAGACACAGAATCTGAAGCAGGCTCCGGACTTCCAGGTGTCAGTACAGAGCCCCACATGGGGCTTGAACTCCCTAACCATGAGATCATGACCTGAGTAGAAGTTGGGCACTCAAGCAACTGAGCCACCCAGATGCCATATTTTTAAATATTTTTTAAAGTACTCAACACTGAAGGGGAAAATAATATATTTTGGATGTGTGGATGCATGTATAGAGAACTTTAAGAGAAACATGTTTTTCAGGATATTCTGATTTTATGCACTTTTCAAATCTTATACTATTTGCAATTTAGGCATCAGACATTGAGGAAATCCACTATACTCTTGGCCAGATAATATATTATTATATTATTTTTATTATTACTTAGACTTTACAAACTGGGAAAATGGGATTAGAAAGTTAACATTAATTTTCTAGGTGTATATTAGTTGTAAATTGCAAAGTCAAAAAATAAACATCTGTCTGATCTTTATTCATATTAAATTAATATAAATATCTTTACTCACTTTTGCATGCCAGACAGGACTTAAGCACTTCCCATGGCTAGCTCACCATTTATTACAAACAACTTAAGGGGCAGTTGTTATCTTTATCACAGTGAAAGATGAAAAAGGAAGATAAAAGTAAATCATTCACAGTCACACAACCAGTAAGGACTGGAACTCAGGAAGCCTAACTGAATGTTTTTCTTAATAACTGTGCTTTTCTGCTCTATATCTATCGCCTTCCCAGCTCCCTTATTGTCTGTCCTTTGCTCATCTTCTCATTTCTGTAATGTCTCCCAAAAAGCTTTTGTGAACCTTATCCATTCCCAGGACTCCATCAGAATTCATGCTTGGTGAAGCAGATGGCCTCTTCTCTTCAGGCTGGTGCTAGTCTTGGGATAGGTTTCGAGGAAGACATTACAAGACACCAAAAGATTTGCACAGCAGTGCATTTTTCTGCAGCTCTTTCACTCTTTAGTGAAACAAATATCAAACAGTTTATTCCACCTTATTGGACCTCCCTCACTTCTGTTTCCCTTTTAGAGGAAGATGTGGGCACAGAGGCACTTGGTAACAATCAGGTGATCCACGTTATTACTGCTTTTGGGTCAGAAATCATTGGCACCACCGAAAACTATACATATGTCCCTTAGCTCATTTCAGCATGGGTCGATATTTCTGTGTTCTTCAGTAATAATATTATACTTATGAAAATTTTACACATCATTTTTCAGTTTTCAAACATGGATTTTGTCTTTTCTCTCTTTTTTAAAATTTCCATGCTTTGCATAATGTGGTTCAGTGTGAATGCTGGATATATATAGACACACACACACCACCTTAAGAATACTGTCATGGAAGGGTAGCAAGACCCAGAGATTCAGAAAATTTGATGAAAATTTGTTTTTTATATGGTGACTGCCATATACTCTTCACTGCTGAAAAGATGCTTTTTGTATTCATAGGCCACCAACTGCCTCTTTTGTACCCCCTCTCAGATGTTCTTCTGTGTATTTGGCCTCAAGGGAACATGTAGGGGCTCATTCTACTTTATTATGCCTGGATAATCTATGCCCTTACTCCTACGTTTACTTTAGGCTAAGGAATATATCATTGTAGAGTCTCTGTTTCCCCCTGAGATCTTTTACTCTTTCTCTCTCTCGTTCCTGAAACTCCCTCAGTCTCTGTCTCTCTTTCAGCTTCACGCCCCGCCCCCAACACACACACCATACAGGTTGTCCTAAATGGGAGAGCTTCCCTTCAAGGGCCTCCTCTGATGCCTAAATATCTTGTCTGCTCTACAATTCCCTTTTCTCCAGCCTACTTTTTCTAACTTTAGAAACATAAATATAGTCTCTGAAATATAGACAGGAATTTAATTGTAATTCTTTTCACAATGTTCTTTTCTTATAACCAGCTCAATGATATACAAATTAAAGTATAATAGTTGCCAATAACTTTTCTTGGCTTCCACTGTGACACCTCCCTATAGACAACATCAGAGCTCATGGCTTGAAGCCCAAATGAGGGAAGCCAGTAGGTTTATATAAAGTTCTGAAAAACCTACACTGCATTTAGAACTTCTCAAATCATATGTCACATTCTCATTCCTTTTGAGACAACTATACCAAGGCACTCTTTTATTAAAGTTCAATGTCAAATCCCACCTAGGTAATTAGCATAACTATAGAGCAGTAGAAAGTAAGACTGGCAAAAACTCAAAGAATTTAAGATATTACAATAGGTTAAATATTTTACAACAGTCTACAACTGTGACCACACATGAGCAACAGATGAACATGAAAATGTTCGCCGTTCTGAACAAGAGGAGAGCAACTTATTATATCTCATGGGGTAGAGTGATGCATAATTGCACCTCCCCCAGTCCAGTAACTAAGAAGGAGAATTTCCATCTGTGGCACATGTAGAAACATCTCAGAAGCATGTAACTCTGAGGTTTAAAGGCAACATCCAGATGCTTAAGATTCTAAAGAGAATTAATAAACAACTGCTATAAGTGAGATAATTCAGTCTAAAGCATTGTTGCTTCTAGAACTTTCTTCACCATTTTCAGTACTTCACAAGTCCTTAAAAACATGATGGATCCCCCAAATGTTCATTAAATTTCCAGGATGATTTTCTTACATTGAATATGACTCAGCCAGTACACGGAACATACATTTTTCAGTTGCACGTGTTAGAAGACATCACTCCAACCAACTGGCTAAAAGAATAAAAGGAAGTTATTTGCTCACATAATTGAAAAGTTCAGAAGTAGAGAAGGCTACGTACAAGGCTTTATCCAGTCATTCAGTGATATCACCATTTCCATAAGGTGGCAAGAGGGATTTTGTTTCATTAAACATTTAATAAAGAAATAGGTTACTCTTTATACACATAATCTTGAACCTTTCCCTGTAGACAGGAGGATTCTGTGCACTGGAGATTTTAATTGGATGTGTAGACCAGAGCTAATCACTGTGAAATGGGGTGAGATGACATAATTTTTACAGCCAATCAAGGGCTACCCTTAGTACTGAGGACACGATCATTCTCACATAGGTTTTCAGCATAACTGGGCAGGGGAAGAATGATTTTTCAGAATGTGAAAAATACCCATTGAAGATACACAAATTTTTAAAAATCCTGAAAAGTTTTTCTAATTAAAAACCTCATAATTTAGGAGAGAAATTCATTATAATTCTGACTGACAGCATGGTTGTTTCTTGCTATGTTTATAGTAACAATTTTTTTAATGTTTTATTTATTTTTGAGACAGAGCATGAGAGGGGGAGGGGCAGAGAGAGAGGGAGACACAGAATCTGAAGCAGGGTCCAGGCTCTGAGCTGTCAGCACAGAGCCTGACACCGGGCTTGAACTCACAAACTGTGAGATCATGACCTGAGCTGAAGTTGGACTGGGCCAGCTTAACCAACTGAGCCACCCACGTGTGCCCTATGGTAACAATTTTTGGGAGTTGCTTTTAGCCTTTGTCCTTTCTGATTTTATTCTTGCCTTCTCAGTAAATATGCATAGGTAGCGTTTGGTCATTTGGTAGAAGTAATAAGATTGCTGAATAGCTATAGACCCTTTGCTAAGCAGGACTATGAGTGCCAGATATTGATCTAGCAATGTACTGGCTCAAATCCATTTTAATTTGCTTTTCCATTTTTATCTTCCTATGGGGGGCTACATTTCTGCCTAGTATGCGAGAAAATAAACTCATTGTTAATTATAGTGCCTATATTTCTCAATATAGCTAGCAAGAGAAGCACTGACGTTGAATTGTGAGATATAAAATAATGCCCACACAGAAAATTAATATGATTAGATTTTCTTTACACATGAACCATACTCTTGTCATTTATTTCATTTCAGAGGAGATTAAAAACAGCTATATTCTACAGTCTGGAACACAGCAAGTCAAGATGGTCTTGGATAGCTATTCTGTATCACAGCACACACAATGTTACATAAGCAAACTGCTGGTGTTGAGTTTGTTAGTGAGAAAATAAGATATATAATTATGACACACGAATCTGTATCACTTCAAATGAAAAAAAAATCTTAGCAATAGGCAAAGTCCAAATCATTTCTTTTTAATTTTTAAGTTACTATTAAGCTATAAATAGAGTTCACTATTTATCAATATTTTAACCACAATTGAGAGTCATTTTAAAATTTTGAGATCATCAAATTTTAAGAGTTGCCTCTGTATACTCCCATAACACAATGAGCAGATATTGGCATTTTAAGTTTATTGGAGGGAAAATGGAAACTTCTGCTGGATTTGACTTTCATTAGTCTCAATGTTGGCTTAGTCATATGTGTGTAACATCTTAGACACTGCACACAGCATACAGCAGAAATCTCACAAGATAGAATGTTAAACAGTTAACAGATTGTTATCGGTGCTAAGAGACAAAACAAGAGAGGATTAACTTTAATTTTTTCCAGGAGTATGGTAGCAATTTCGTTTTCAAAAAAAGTCAGATCAATTCTATTTATTAATACATCATATAAATTATTATTTTCAGTAACATAAAAGAATGTACACTATTATGCTGAATTTAGAAAGAATTTTTGGGGTGTCTAGGTGTCTCAGTTAAATGTTTGACTTCAGCTCAGGTCATGATTTCGCAGTCTGTGAGTTCAAGCCCCACATCGGGCTCTGTGCTAGCAGATCAGAACCTGGAGCCTGCTTCATGTTGTGTGTATCTCCCTCTCTCTCTCTGCCCCTCCCCCGCTCACACTCTGTCTCTCTCTTTCTATTAAAAATAAACATTAAAAAATCTTTAAAAAGAAAGAATGTTACTTTTGAACATGACAAATTACTTAAACCTTATAATATTAAATCATGAAACATTTACATTTACATTACAACTTACATTTAAGTCATTTGACTACTGTCAGATAACTCAGTATTTTGTAAAATGTATTTCATTGCAAAATAATTTAAATATGTTACAGGTAGGAGATTTTTTTACTTCAAACATTTTTAAAATGGGATCATAATCATGTGTACATATTGCACATTGTCTAAAAAGCATTCTTTTAATATTTTTGCAGTTTTGGGGTTGCTTAAGGAGGAAGATAAAACTGATCTAGAATATTCCATCATAGCCTTCTTTTCATTAGCTTTAAATGTGTGTGGGGTTAACTCATAAAAGCTGCTAATAAACTGTTAATCATACCCACTCTCTAAATATATGTCATGAAAATGAAAATCTGAGAAATCCTGAATTAGTTTTTTTCCATGCCTACTATGCAGGCCAATAAAATAAAATAAATTTGCTCTGGTTCATTCAAACCGAAACACGTGTGCAGTGCTTCCTTCAACATGGAACCTGTAACAGCTGTTTCTTTATTTTTTTTTTTAATTTTATTTGTTTTTTTAAATGTTTTTATTTATTTCTAGGAGAGATAGAGAGAGACAGCATGAGCAGGGGAGGGTCAGAGAAAGAGGGAGTCACAGACTGAAACAGGCTCCAGGCTCTGAGCTGGCAGTCAGCACAGAGCCCGATGCGGGGCTCAAACCCAGGAACCGCGAGATCATGACCTAAGCGAAAGTCGGACGCTTAACCGACTAAGCCACCCAGGCGCCCCTACAGCTGTTTCTTTAAAGAAGTGGGGCTAGAAGCCAGGTTCCAAGTGTGGAAGGAGTGAGTAGAAAAGTCAACTCTGAAAATATTTTTTTAAAATCCTGATGTAAATGTAAATATATATATTTTAATATGCATATACATATGTACACAATTGGCACTTTTGATATCAGCATAGTCCTCTGTTTTGGGATATAAAATAACATAATTAATACCATGTAGAAAAAAAGGTTTTTGCCATATTCATAAAAACAAATGTAAACATCCTATAATGTGTATATATGCATATTTATGAAAATTTATTTGCATATAAATTCCTAAAACTCTAATTACTCGTTGTATTAGGCACATACATATTATCACATTTGTCAAGTCTGCCAAAAAGTTATTCCTGTTTCTTTTTTATATTTCTTTTTTAAATATTTTTATTTCTGAGAGAGAGAGAGGCAGCGTGAGCAGGAGAGGGTCAGAGAGAGAGGGAGATACAGAATCTGAAGCAGGCCCCAGGCTCCGAGCTAGCTGTCAGCACAGAGCCCAAGTGGGGCCCCATCCCACGAACCATGAGATCATGACCTGAGCTGAAGTCGGATGCTTAACTGACTGAGCCACCCAGGCGCCCCAAGTTATTCCAGTTTCTAATCCTATTAACTGTTACTTAGAAATATTAATTTCTTTTTTTATTTATTTTTTAATTTTTTTAATCTTTATTTTTCAAAGACAGAGAGAGACAGAGAGCAAGTGGGGAAGGGAAAGAGAGAGAGAGAGAGAGAGAGAGAGAGAGAAACATAGAATCTGAAGCAGGCTCTAGTCTCTGAGTTGTTAGCACAGACCCCACGCAGGGCTCAAAAGGAAGAACAGGAGATCATAACCTGTGCCAAAGTCAGACGCTTAATCGACTGAGCCACCCAGGTGCCCTATTTAATTTTACCTTTTAGGAGTCCAAGAAAGATTAGCATAGCTTTTTAAGATGTTATATAACATCTTTTTTTTTTTAATGTTTTATTTATTTCTAAGAGAGAGAGAGAGACAGCGAGAGCAGGGGAGGGTCAGAGAGAGAGGGAGTCACAGACTGAAACAGGCTCCAGGCTCCGAGCTGGCAGTCAGCACAGAGCCCGACGCGGGGCTCGAACCCACGAACCGCGAGATCATGACCTAAGCGAAAAGTCAGACGCTTAACCGACTAAGCCACCCAGGCGCCCTGTATAACATCTAGTTTTTAAATGATTTGAAAGCTTGAAATTAAATTCCTATGTGTGTGGACTAAAATTAATATAGGGCATTTAGCAAATATTGTATCTACTTATTTAACATCAAAAAGTCTAACAATTATGATGTTTGAAAGGAGCTTTTTTCCAGCAAAATAATTAGAGAACTATAAAAATCTTTCTTCGATAAAGTGTGTGAATTACATCACAATGTGTTATCTATCTGAAAGTGTTACTGATATCCTCTTTTGCATTTATTCAAGAAAGATACTGTAAATCTATACTTCAATGGCAGATTTCTTTAACTTGGCTCCTTGAAGAAAACTATCTAATGTGTTAAATATTCTGTGTATGCCTGAAAGGTAAGATGGTTCTCTCTTCTCTGGGGAGTGAGGTTTAAGTCTAATGTAGGAGCATCCTGTATATTCTGGTCAGTGAAATGTAGAATGTTCTGCTAGATGTCATTAATCGTAGCACTAAAGAGATGTAGACTTCTAAATCAGTATGAAGGTGTGACACATGCACTATAAGTTTATGGGAGTACTGATCCATGATTTTCCTTCCAGATTACTAAATAAAAACACTGGCAATTTCTCCTTCTGTTTGTAAGACATCTGGTGTTCCCAACCCCAATAAGTAACAAAAATGAACAAAATGGTTTGTAATGATTTCTTGCCCCACTCCTTCACACACACGCACACACACACACACACACACACACACACACACACACACACACACACACACACGGTAGAGAAAGAGCCAGAGCCAGAGAATTACTTTATTTTTTATTAGTGTATTGTATTATACTGTCATGCTTTTCCCTGTTAAAATTTATACTCTTAAAATTTATACTCTTTAGAACAATGTAACATATTTTAGCATAGTCCAAGGAACAAACATTTTTACCAAGTTGATTTTCAAATGTATGTGTTCAATTAAAGTCTATGAGGGGGCTGGTGGGCTGTTTGCTAAGTCCCTTTGCCATCACTTCAGCCAAGATTTGCTTTGAATTTCTTAAGCTCCCAGTGGCTTCAGATGAATTGGAACTCCATGCTACATGCAAAGGCATTTCACTAGCATGCTGAAATTTTACTATCTCAGGATCAATATCATCTTGTGTATCTTTGTTTTGCATTTGGGTAACAAAAAGACTCCTTGGTCCATCATTCGAATTGAACCAGGTGAACTCACCCCCATTGTTCAATCATCTAATCCCAGTTAAAGAACTAATCTAGTCCATGTTGTAATGGTTAGCCAAACAATCACACTGTACATTAAAACAAGAAGTATTTCTATGTATACCACTGTTATTAACATTCAGTGTTACATCTGGGTGTAGGTTTCTGTATGACAAATAAAGATTTGTTGGATCCTGTTTCCACTCATCTGCTAACATGTAACCTAAACACGCCTGTGCCTGGTATCTAGATAACACTATAAAATACATTATGTTCAGTAACTTTTATTTACAGGGACATGTATAACTAGGCTTCTGGATACAGGTGTAGGTAAAGATTTTTAAATGTGTATGTTGAAAATAATTGCCTTTTTTCTCTTTTTACATTGATAAAAATGCTCAGTTCGAGAAGTGATGACATAGCCTGGAGAGTAGAGAAAAAGATATAAAGCATGGGGAGGTACCATCAATGACTCAGCTTGAGGTGGCGATAAGGAGAAAATGTATTTACTTTGGAGAATGTTATGGAAAGCATTCACCTCTTGCTTCCTGATGTTATTTCTATAAATTATTAGTTCTCTGTACTGAGAGCAGTCTAACACAGAACATGGGACTCTCACATTCTTTTGACTTGTCACAAGCTCAAGCTGTGATGACTAACCCTTTTACTCCTAGATGGCCTACAGAGAAGTTCTCTGACTGATTTCAGATATTATTTTTTCACAGTAAGAATGCTAGTAGAATAGGTAGGAAGAATATAATGAAGTAAAATTCTATTCTCTTTTCCTCCCCTCTAGGTATATTCTAACTGGCAGGTTTTGTTGTGGTTGCTGATAAAAATAAGCTATGCCTGCTCCAAGCCAGTAAGGGGTCAAGATATTAGAGACATAATAGAAGTTTTTGGTCATATATCACGATATCAGGGAGACCCGGTCAAACCGTCTTAGCTTCAGTACCACACACACATCCACGTTACAGTTCACATAGTTCCTTTAGAACTCCGGGTCCCCTTTTCCATTACCTATTTTTACAGCCTGCTATCATACTGCATAACACATTATATAATTTTCTCACTTGTCAGTCTCTCTTCTAAATTATTTCCTCATGAAGGACAGGAGTTTTTTGTTTGTTTGTTTGGTTCACACAAACACCCAGAACAGTGCTTGGAACATAGTCGCCACTTCATAAATATTTGTCAAATAGAATAAATCTTTTTGTAAACATTGAACTCCCATTTGGCTGGGAAAAGGTTTGGTGTCTCCTTTCCATCTCTGCAGAGATGAGACAGAGTCAAGCACCTTCCTGTCACTGAACCACAAGAGAGGGGGCTATGTTGAGAGAAAAATAGAAAGGGTGGTTAGAAGTGCACCTTGAAAATCACACAGGATCTTGTCTTCACTTTCTAATCCTATGATCTTGGAAACTTAGTTTGACATCTCCACATCCATTTTCTGCATCTGACATCTTATCTCACACTTTAACTTGGTTTTCAGGATATAATGTGCATAAACTCTTTAGAAACATACGTCCCTCATAGGTCTTGTTATCATGACAGATACCCTACAGCTTTCCACAAAGAGCACAGTGCAGGAACCAACAGCCTGATTAGGCTATGGTGTCTTGGATTCTTTTACTATTATGATTACTTTTTGATTTACAGACAATCACAAGGGAGGAATATTAACCTCTTAATAAGGAAATTATCTCCTTAAATGATACCGCAGGCATTAGACCCTGCAAGCTGTTGTGAATTAACTCACAATTCAGTGAACTAAAACAAAGGTGTTTTCTCTTTTTCTTTTCATTTTTAATTTACATTTCTTCGCTGGAGAATATTAAAAGTCAGCTGACAACTAAAGTATTGACAAGCTCTGTGAAGAGTTATGGGTTGTTTTTATTTATTTATTTTTGTAAGGTTTATTTATTTTTGAGAGAGAGAGACAGAGAGACAGAGACAGAGAGAGAGGAGAGAGTGTGAGCAGGAGAGGGAAACAGGGAGAGAAAGAGGATCTGAAATGGGCTCTGCACTCTCAGAAGCCAGTCTGATATGAAGTCCGAACTCATGGAACTATGAGATCATAACCTGAGCTGAAGTCAGACGCTCAACTAACTGAGCCACCCAGGAGCCCCAGTTCTGGGTTTATAAATCTTCATTTTCACTTGAAATAGTAATGTGTAAGGAACTTATATTTAGGGTATAAGCTGCAAACAAAGTTATATTTAGTTCTGACTTTTCTCATGTTTTGTAAATTCTATAGATGAGGGGCTCATGATGTAATAGTTTAATATATTCTGGGCTGCATTGCAGTTTTAGAAAGTGAGATACTTGAGAGCCTTTGCATTGAAAACTTCCACTTTGGGACTTTTTAGAAAGCTAGTAAAAGGCCTTATAAGACAATATGACAGACTTGTATCAATCGTACCAGGAACGCAGCTGCACACAAGACTGGTTTGGATAAGACATAGTTAATATAACTAGGTGTTGTTTATAAAATGAAAATGAGAAAACTGATTTTATTTCCTATGGTAGCAAAATATTCAAGAAATATCTCTGTACATGGCATATAGACTCCATCACTAGTGTTGGGACATATTAAATTATTGCCAAAGGAATATTTGGTATTAAATGGAACCCGTTTTATAACCCTGTCTTGTGAGCTTGGATGAACAAAGGAGGATAAAAAGTATAATTTGAGATAGAAAAATAGAATAATGACTTCTTGACAATGGGAGTAGTTTTAAGAATGTGTTCCACAGACACTTAGAACTTATTGACAGCAGCTCCCGGGTCCTGAAAACATGTAACACAGCATGTTTTTAAATGTTTTACCTAATTTCTCCAAAAAGAAGAGAAGATGGGGAGGGCCAAGGTAGCAAATAAGGATGACTATCTTCCCAGGCCAAGTCTAGATATTTAGGTAAATAATAAATTCACATTGCCAAGCAGAAGACACCTTACTTTGGTATTGTATATTTTTGGTTTTCTATATTTTGAATTTCTCTTCTGAAATCCTGCATCTGTTCTTATACATTATCAGCTTTTCCCCATTAGCTCCTCCAACATAGTCAACAGCGTTATTTTTAAGTCATGATCTGCTCATCTCAACATCTCAATTAAATGTCTCTTTTACTGACCTTGTTTTAGTTTTGTTTGTTTTTGTCCATCGATTATGGGTTGCTCTGCTCTTTTTATTTGTTTTGCTTTCTTTTTGTATGCTAGACATTCTGTATAAAACAAGAGTAGAGCCTAATGCAAATAAGTTTTATCCCCAGAAAAGAGATAAAAAGACTGTGCTTGATGGGGAGGGAAATGATGAAACATATGGACAAGAGTTTATCACGGGATCTAGCAGAATTCCAAGATGGTCGCCATGATTCCCTGCCCTTGGTGCTCTACTTCTTCTTCTCCCCTTGTGTGTGGGGGGGGTACTGTGAATATATGGGGAACCTCTCCTGAGGTTAACTTATATTATGTGGCAAAGGGAAGGATTTTGAAGGTGAGAAAAGAGTTGATTTTGAAATAATCAAAGGAGAGATTATCCTGAGTAGGTATGATTCATTCGGATGGGAACACTTCAAAAGGGTCAAAGATTCAGAGGGAGAGAGATTTCTGCTTTCTTTAATGAAGTGGCCTGAAGTTTTGTGACACTTCAGGAGGCTTCTGGTTGCTGAGAGCAGACAAGACAGCAGGCAAGAAAACAGGGATCTCTGTCTTGCAAACGCAAGGAACTGGATTCTGACAAAAATTCTGTGAGCTTGGAAGAGGAGCCTAAGCTTCAGATGGAAGCACACCCTGGCCAACAGCTGTGATTGTAGCCCATGAGGACTCACCTAACCCACCTCCGGACCCCTGACCCAGAAATACTTAGAGACAGTAAAACTGTGTCCCCTGAAACTGCGAAATTATGATGATGTATTATAAAGTGATTGAAAAACAAATGCATGGCATTTTTTGCAACTTTAATTTATTTCACCACAGCTTACATGTTTTGAAACTGGTGCCAGGACTTTTTCAACCCAAACACCAGATTTATGAACTCTAGGAGATCTATCTCTACTTTGCAGTCTGCCACCAGCTTTTAGTTTGCTGCAGGGATCACTTTGCTCCCAAGCTCTGGCCTGTCTTTCTACACCTCTAGAACTTCTTTCTACCTTCTTTTTGCTTTGCTTTGTCTAAGACTCTGCATACCTTGGGGGAATTTGCACAGTGATTTTGCCACTGTCTTGGAATTGGTATAACTGGTACACCTCAGGGGCATTTCTTCTGATGCTTCTATCCTGCCACAGCCTTCACTGGGCTGTCGTGGCTGCACACTCGGGGATGGCCATGTATGCTGTGCAGGTGGTATCTGTCAGCTTCCCTGCTCTGCCTTTAGTCTTCTAACGGCCACTATGATGCATTTCAGAAAGGGACCATTCATCTTAGACCTGTCATAGCTATTCTGCCGTGTCCAAAGACTTTGACTCAGAACACATTCCAGGAGAGGTTCTTAAATCCCCTAAAGGCATTTCTCTCAGTCATTCTGGCAAACACTAGATCACCATCAGGCACTGTATTAGGATTTCTCAGTTTATTTGGACTTATTTTCCTAATAATCCCCAATAAAATTTTAATACCACGGATAAACCATACATCTGTTTACATACTGTGTGTGTCTTTGTGTTTTATCCATAAGAAGAGTAAGACTTTTTCACCCACAAAGAACCAATTTTTACCCCCTTGTGGGTGACATTGCCTTATTGATAATGTATTTATGAGGTCCCTATGAAGCAAAATTGGTGGTTAGGTGCCTTGATCACGTCCTCTTTATCCTTCGTGACAAAGGGATTCCCACTCTGGTGTTATGGGGATGGCTGAACATAAAACACACAACAATGGACTGATGAAATTGGAAGTAATTTATTAGTCATATATACTCACTCAGGGGAGGAAAATCTCCTGTCATTCAAGATCACTCTGGAGTTGCACTCTGGAACAGAGTGAACACCCAGAGACTGTAGGGGGAAGGCTTTGTAGTGTCAGGAGGATGAGGTGATCCAAGGTTCCCATAGAGGGTGTGAGTGACTTCAGCTTGAATAATTCCACAGTTGGCTGTGACCTGACGACCAGTGCTCTAGAATAAACAGGAGCTACATTTGGTCTATTGATAAGGAGGGTTATTTAGCTAGGAGATGGCATTAGATCACTCATGCCCCTTCTGACTTTACCAGATGTCAAGGCAGTGCACAACATGAACCAGAATTGTAGGTCTTACCTCACAGTGAAGGTGGACTGCTTTGTGCCTAGAGTTCCTTGAAATTCTAATCCTTCAAGCTAGCCTATCAAAGCTATGAAACTTTGACTCCCTTCTACTTACCCCTTTCATAGAAAATTCGTACCTCTACCCTTCGTGGCACTAGAGATGATATTAGTGAAAGATCTCTTCATTCCTGAGGCTCTTCCTATTTTGGACCTTAGTTTACATTTCTTTTCGCCTTTAGGTCTCTATAGATTTAAAAACACTAATATTTATAGCCTATTCAATTTATCTTCATTATTAGCAAGAGAACAATGATTTCTGCTGATACACTACTTCCTAAATAGAATCATAACCTAGATATCTCTTAGGATATACCCTCTTAGAGGGTATCTATGTTATATTACAAATTTTAATATATTTTAATTGACATAATGCTAGTAAGCATGCAGAAAAATACTAACAAAAATGTTTTATATAATTCTAGATGTGTTTAAAGTAATTTAAGACACATCACCAATATTTATGAGAGCTGCATTTCCTGTGGTGAATATTACAGAGAGATGTGGAACACAGAATGATGCTTACTCCCTCCTCCAAGATACCCATTACTTGATCCCTAGAACCTGTTAAAATGTCATTTTATGTGGCAAAAGGGACTTTGCACATGATTGAAGCTATGGAGTTTGATTGAAGCTATGGAGAGATAATTGGGGATTATCTAGATTAAGCCCTATAAGAGTCAGTAAAAGCAAAAATGTCATTCCTTTCTAGGGCCAGTGACAGAGAGATACAGATATGAAAAAAAAGGTCAGACACATGCAGCATTGCTGGTTTTTGAATATGGAAGATGAGGTGATAAACCAAGGAATACAGATAACCATTAAGGAAAAAAAAATATGAGGAAAGAGATACTCACTTAGAGCCTTCAAGAAGGAACACAGTCCTGCCAATCCTTTATTTTAGCCCAGTGAGACTCCTGTTGAACATCTGACCTCCAGAATTGTAAGATTGTTGTTTTAAGCAACTACGAATGCGGCCATCTGCTATGGAAGCAATGGACCTCATACAAGAAATGATAGAAATGTTTGTTCTGTCTCTAGCAGCAAGATGCCGATTATGCTAATTATAGACCACAAAGAATATCACATCCAGCTTTTTTTTTTTTTTTGCTTTTTAGTTTTAATTTAATTCCTGTCAGCTAACATACAGTGTTATGTTAGTTTCAGGTATACAGTATAGTAATTCAACACTTCCACACAGCACCTAGTGCTCACCACAGCACGTGCGCTCCTTAATCCCATCACCTATTTCACCCATTCCCCTACCTCTATGGTAACCATCAGTTTGTTCTCTGTAATTACGAGTCTCTTCCTTGTTTTATCTGTCTGCATGTCTATCTCTCTCTCTCTCTTATCCTCCCCCCCACCTTTGCTTGTCTGTTTTGTTTTCTAAATTCCACATAGAGGTAAAATCATATTATATTTGTCTTTCCCTTGATGACTTATTTCACTTAGCATCATACTCTCTAGCTCCATCCATGTCATTGGAAATGGAAGGATTTCATTCTTTTATTATGGTTGAATAATATTTCAGTGTGTGTGTGTGTGTGTGTGTGTGTGTTTGTGTGTGTGTATCACTTTCTTTATCCATTCATCAATCCATGGAGACTTGGGCTAGTTCCGTATTTTGGCTATTTTTTAATAATACTACTATAAACATAGGGGTACATGTATACATTTGAATTAGTGTTGTTTTAATCTTTGGGTAAATAGCCCATAGTGTGATTTCTGGATCATAAGGTAGTTCTATTTTTAAGCTTTTGAGGAAACTCCATTACATTTTCCACAGTGGCTGCACCAGTTTGCATTCCCACCAACAGTGTAAGAGGGGTTCCTTTCTTCACATTCTCTCCAATGCCTACTGTTTCTTATATTATTGGTTTTAGCCATTCTAACATTGTGATATGATATTTAATTATAGTCTTGATTTTCATCTCCCTCTCTCTGCTCAGTCCCTGTTCATGCTCTGTCTCTCTCTGTCTCAAAAATAAATAAAACATTTAATAAATATTTATTCTTCCAATCCATGAGCATGGAATATCTTTTCATTTCTTTATCTTCAATTTCTTTCATTAGTGTTTTATAGTTTTCAGAGTAGTCTTTCACTTCTTTGGTTAAGTTTATTTTCCTAGGCACCTTATTATTTCAGATGAAATTATAAATGGGGTTATTTTCTTTTTTATTAATTTTTAAATGTTTATTTTTGAGAGAGTGTGTATGAGCAGTGAAGCGGCAGAGAGCGAGGGAGACACAGGATCTGAAGCAGGCTTCAGGCTCTGAGGTGTCAGCACAGAGCCCAATGTGGAACTTGAACTTATGGACTGTAATATCATGACCTGAGCCAAAGTTGGATGCTCAATTGACTGAGCCACCAGATGCTCTGTAAATGGGGTTGTTTTCTTAATTTCTTTTTCTGATGATTCATTATTGGTGTATAGAAATGCATCAGATTTCTGCACATTGATTTTGTACCCTATAACTTCACTGAATTTGTTTCTCAGTTCTGAAAGTTTTGGGGTGGAGTCTTTTGGGTTTTCTATATATCTTATGTTATCTGCAAACTGAAAGTTTTACTTCTTCCTTGCCAATCTGGATGCTTTTTATATTTTGTTATTGTTGTTGTTGTCTGATTGTGGTAGCTAGGACTTGCAGTGCTTTGTTGTATAAAAGTGGTGAGAGTGGACACATTTGTGTTGTTCTTGACCTTAGGAGAAAAGTTCTCAGTTTTACCTGATTAAGGTTGATGTTAGCTTTGGGTTTTTCATATACAGCCTTTATTATGTTGAGGTATGTTCCCTCTCACTGTGCCTTGTTGAGGGTTTTTATCATGAATGAATGTTGTACTTCATCAAATGCTTTTTCTGTCTCTATTGAAATGATCATATGGTTCTTAACCTTTCTCTTATTGATGTGATGAAATCTAGCTTATTTTCAATGGGATAAATGTTCTTGGCACTTCACAAACCCTTTGGATCCTTAGTGGAAGGATGGAAGGCTTTATGCTTTGCAAAGCTTTCACAAAGACTGCCCAGGTTTTATTGACCTTAGGTAGTTGACATCCCTTCTGCCTTCGTGTAATTATATTTTTTTATGTGTAACATATATCATATTTAATTTCACCAACAGACCTTAAGCATTTGTTCCTCCTCCACATGATATCAAAACTACCACATGCCAAATTTTGAAATTTTTAAAAACAATGTTAAAACAGAAATTTAGTGTTTGCAGGATACAAACATGCCTGCCAATAACCTGCTCCACACATAACCCTCACAATCAGGCATATCTATAGATCCCTGGACACCATCCAACTCCCTGTGGTCCCTGGAGTGGGATGAGGCCAGTTCCCCACACGACTGAACTGGCTTCGGAACTCGGTCCAGAATTTCGATTCAGCTTTTCCTGGATATTTTCCAGAACCCAAGTTAGGATTAAAGCATATTCCATTAACTGTATACCCTTATATCTGCACAACTGGCACCTTTCCCAAAGCAGGACTCCATATCATTGCATATACTGAAGTGTCTATTTTCTAAGACAGAATTTTTATTTTCTTGAGGCAACACACTGTGAGTTCATTTTGACAGTGACTAGTTACAAGACAAAAATCTCCTCAAGCACTGTAATTTTATCTTTCGTGTTTAGCTTACCAAAATGACAGAGCTTTACATTTTCATTCCTATTTTGTAGCATCAAAAGCAATTTTGTATAAAACTATGGGGATAACAAGGGTCCTTGGGCCTTATATGCTCATAGCCATAGGTGATTTGAATTGGAAGATGAGTCTAAAATTTGACAGGAATCTTCTGGGAATAAAAAAAAGAGACAGAGAGTGAGAAAAAGAACTGAAGTCTTTGAAAATAATAGTAAGCAATTTGAATTTTATAAACTACAAAGCCAATTTGGATTGGGAAATAAAAAAAGGATATTTAACACTACTGAACCTTTAAATTACATAAGTCAGAAAGAACTGAGTATTCAGCATAAGCTTCAGTATTTATTTTTTGTCTTGTGAGTTCTGGGTAGAGATGATAACAGAAGAAAGATACTTTATCCTAAGGACAATTGTCACATAGTGAAATCTGAATACTTAAAAGAAAAGGGAAAGGGGAAATTATATCTGGTAAACTTTAAACAGCAAAACAAAACAACACCTGAAATATCTACTTATGAAATATATATTTATGAAATATATATTTATATAATATATAATATAATATAATATTATATAATATATAAATATATATTTATTTTTTAACCTGTCTACTCATGGTCATGTCAAAGTGGCATTCTTCAAAGATACAGATGCTGAAGAGTAGAGAATTTTGTCTGGAAAAAAAAATAATTCATAGTTTTTCTTCGTAATGACCATTAATTTTATTCATACTTGATATCTAATAAAAAGTCATTCACTAATACATGCTAATCTTACCTTAAAATGATACCAGACTAAAGGTATTTTAGATGCACACTTACCTTAATCAAACAATTTTGATGCTGGCTGACTGCGTTCGATGACCAGGGAGCATCCTGCAGCCGCAGCCTGGAGGGTCCTTGGCTTAGCGCAGGGTAGAAATCAAATGTGAGCTGGGAGGAAGTGGAAGCAGAGTTTATCAAAGAGACAGAGAAAGTGTAGATACCAACAGAGTATATGGGGGACTCAGAAAGGAAAAATTGTGTCTCATCTTTGCTTAGGGTCTTTTTTTATGTTCACTTATTTTTGAGAAAGAGAGAGAAATAGTGTGATAGGGAGAGAAGTAGGAAGAAAGGCAGACACACAATCCAAAGCAAGCTCCAGGCTCTGAGCTGTCAGCACAGAGCCCTACACAGGGCTCAAACTCATGAACGTTGAGATCATGACCTGAGCAGAAGTCGGACACCTAACAGACTGAGCTTCACAGGAGCCCTGAAGTGTTGTGAGGATGTTGCTCAGGTACACCTGTCCTCTCAGGCATCCAGAAACTAAGATGACTTTTTAGGTGTTCTCCATAAATTATTTATGCCCTAGGGGACCCAGGAGTCTTGGAGAATGTTCAAGACAGCCCCACCCGGTCACTCCATAGATGGTATCTGTTGTGCTGGAAAACTCCAAAAAATTATTTAGTCCTTGACCCTTACAAGGAGGACATACATTATCTGTAAGCATTTGCAAGCCAGGGGTACAGGTCCTAGCAAGAATAGAAACCAGGAAAAAGAACAAAAAAACAGTCTTTTCATGAGGTCCTTTCTTTTTCCCTAGCTCATTTTTAATCCCCAACACAGCAGATATTTGTGAGCTAGCACTGCTGAACTTATTGCAAAAGAGTTGTAGCTAAAGTTGGAATCCTGTTATAAAATCGGTATTTCTTGTTTATGTTTGGACCATTGTTTTCTCTCCCCTCATCTTCTTTCTTCATGTGTGACTGAACATGATGCCCCTCTCAGTCAGCACTTTCCTACAAGCCAGCTACTCATAGCTTACCTTCAGGAACACTCACCAGTCTCCAGGCCACCCCTCTCCAAGGGGTTTGGAGGGAGTCATTTAATCCATGGGACACACACTGACCTATCAGTAGTGTTCTTATGAAAATATGTTCCTCTGTAAATCACTATCAAGTCCATGAATGTGTCAAAAGAATAGCAATTCCCTCAATTCCTAGATAAGCTAAACAATCTGTTTGCCACTTCTGACCACATCATGTGGTTACCAGAAGTTTCTTCACTCAACTTCAGGGATTCTAGTACCCAGTCCATATTTTCTACTTAGTTCTTAGTAGCTTACTTTTCAGGGACCAGGATCTGTATGCATTTTACTAGATGGATTAACGACTCCCCCAAAAGTTTATTCAGTAAGGCACAGTTCTAAATGTTTGGAAACATTGCTGGGGAAAAACAAACAAACAAAAGAACAAACAGACAAAGATCCTTTGACAGGAGAGCGTACAGACAAGTGACAGTAAAGATAACACATGATTTAATTTTACAGAAAAGAATCAAATGCTTAAAGGATAGAAAATGAAAACAATGTCATTTTGGGTGTGGTTTGGAACTTTATATTAAGCCGACACATTTTTTAGTTCATCATGTTTTTGGAGACTGACTCTTCACTGACATTGTCCTCTATTACTAGATGTGGGTAAGGTAATATTGATCCTCATACCTGGCTCCATATTTCTTTTATCTACCTTCTTTTTTTTTTTTAACCTTTCTAGATAACTATCCTAACTAACCTCATAAAGATGTGGCCCAGTCAACAGTGTTCCTAGCCTATGCTTTTCCAGTCAAACACTGCATACATTTAGTCCTGGAATCTCCGTATGTATTGACATTTTTGTAGATTTTCCACGGTCTCCGGACTCACTAAGCTTTGTCTTGAGGGATGTGGATGAACAGAACGTGATTACTGATGGAAAGGTGACATGTCTTACTACAAAAGAGGACATGAGCCAAGAAAACATGGTCTGTATGGAAGTTAGGACTGCAAGTATACAAAGTGAAACTGAGTAGAGAAAGAAAGTAGGAGGAGCCAGATCGTTTAATTTTGGTATTTCAGAAAATCACACTAGGTAGAGAAATCTTTTCTGAGCTTGGTTTGAGGTGAAGCAATCACTTAGGAGACTAGTTCAGTAGGCCCAGGTAAAATACCATGGTTAACAATTTAATAACTGTTTGCTCTTTATACAGTTAAGGGTCTGTTTCTTGGTTTCCTTCTCTTTTATCTTTGTCCTCTGTTTCATTGCTTTTTTTTCATAAATCCCTTCCACATATAACTGAAATCACATGGAATTTGTCTCTCTCTGACTGACTGATGTTGGAGAGGAGGTGGGTGGGGGGATTATATGGGTGATTGGATAAAGGGGGCACTTACCGTGATGAGCACTGGGAGACGTATGTAAGTGATGACTCACCGGACTCTACACCCGAACCCATATTGCTTTGTATGTTGACTAGCTGGAATTTAAATAGAAACTTGGGGGTGGGGAGGGAATCACATAAAAAGTTTAATAATTGTTGAAGGTGAAAGAAAGGCAGTGAGTCAAATGCAGCATGAATGAAGTTATGACATATAAAAGAAAATAAGGATCACAAATCACACATTTAACTCAGGATTAAAGGGAAATGCACTGTATTCTCTGGACAGTAAAACATAAAAATAATAATATTATAGTTTTAGTGGGAATAAGTAGTTTGTACTTTGATGATAATATGTTCTATGAATATTGACAGATGTGAAAAAAATAAGTGTTCAATTAAGAAAAGCTAAAGACAAGATACAACCAAATATTAGAATGTCAATAACAGTTATAGAGGTATTTGAATATTTTTAGAACACTATTCCATTCATACTAGGAATAAAACATATTTAAAATATGTAAGTGTAATTTCACATAATATATAAATTTTGATGAGGTAAAATCATAAATAGAAATATCAGATATTATAAATAATACTTTAAATTAACAGAGTTAATGCAATCACCATAAAATTAAAATCTAATCTATATTTAATTTGATATAACTAATCCAATGAGAAAAATACTAATTAATGAGACTAGCCAGGGGAGTTAAACAGGGAGACAAAATTTTGTACCCACACATATTAAAATACATCATGAAATTAAAGTAATTAAAATCTATTGCCCTGACATAAGTTTAGGGAGATAAATAGACACATTATTTTTAACAAATTTTATTATAATGCATTAAATGATAAAGTTAGTAGCATAGATTTATGAAGTAATAAAGTATTTTATTTTCTGATATTGGGGTAAATGATAAGGTATTTGAGGGGAATTTAATGAAATTGCACTCTTTTCTGCACACAACACACAACATATTCTAGGTGAATCAAGGAGTTAAATGTCAAAAATAAGAACTTATGTATTATTAGTGGATATAGGTCAATATGCAGCAAATCTTTATGTGTATAAATTTTTTGATTTTTAAAAGCTTCCTTTTAACTAAAGAATGACTTAAAAAGGTAATAAGCAAACTATGTTGCAAAAATTTTTGTAACTAACATGAAAGACACATTAATAAAATCATCAACAGTAATTGTCTCATATACAACAAGGGCTAAGTATTAATAACCAAAAAGATAAATGTAAAATGTCATAGTTCACATAAAAGAAAGGCATATAAATTACTTAAAATGCATTCAAGTTTTGGGGAGATAAAGATATTCAGTTCACCACACACACACAAAATGGTAAAACAATGAGATTGTTACCTATACACTAGAATTGAGAATATATATTATTAGCATATTTTCTGAAAATAAACCTTTCAAATATCTGTATCAAAATTTATTTTAATTTTTCAATAACTACATTGTATTTATACAGCATCTTAAAACACATACCTGAAAATAAACAGATTTATCTACTAAGAATTTCACTTCAAAAATGGCTAATTTCATATGAAGGTAGTTTTGGAAGATGATTTGGTGATCCTTTATATTATTGCATATTTTTGAATCTATAAAGCAATAATTGTGGATTATATAATTATTAACTAATGACCAAATTGGGAATCATAAGTGTATATATCATCAGAGTAATTGGATTTAATTTAGAAGGATAAAAATATATATCAAATGCATTTGGAGCATGTAATAAACACCAATTCTTATTATTTAACTAGCACAAAGTTATGTCTTGAAGGTAGGCACTTCATCTAAAACTTAGATACTAAAATTGATTATAATAAATATTCTGTATTACTGTTTGGGATTCCATTAGCATTCTCGAATTCAGATTTCTCCTGTCAAATATTTTTGTATTACATTTTTAAATTTACTTTTGTGTAAAGGAACTTAAAAGATATGTGGTAAAATCAAAATAGCATATGCCATAATTTTACTGTCAGATCTTCAATTGACAAAATAAATGAGTAACTCTGAGAAATGATTTTATAAAATATAGAAAGCACCACACTCCTCTAATAGCTCAGAGAGATTTTGAATGTCCTTTAAAAATAATCATAATCTTTATTTTTAGTATACGTTATTTTAGAAAAATTTTCGTTTTGTCATTAAATGTTTTTTTATAAGTGATATTTTATGGCATTTAGTCATATACGTGAACCAACTAAGGTTGTAAATGTACTTAAATGAGATCTAGGGAGTTGTTTCAGACAGTAATAATATGACTTGAGTTAAATTTTTCCCTCCATAAGACTACTTTTTGTCTTATCTTATTTCTATATTTTTTTATTTTCCCTTTTCTTTTTTTCTTATTATTGTATGCCGTTATTCAAGAAACATTGATTTTGTAAAAATAAATAAATAAATAAATAAATAAATAAATAAATAAATAAATAAATAAATAAAAAGAAGGGGCGCCTGGGTGGCTTAGTCGGTTAAGCGTCCGACTTTCGCTTAGGTCATGATCTCGCGGTTCGTGGGTTCGAGCCCCGCGTCGGGCTCTGTGCTGACTGCCAGCTCAGAGCCTGGAGCCTGTTTCAGATTCTGTGTCTCCCTCTCTCTCTGACCCTTCCCTGCTCGCGCTGTCTCTCTCTCTCTCCTAGAAATAAATAAAACATTTAAAAAAAAAAAAGAAAGAAAGAAACATTGATTTTGTAACAAGTGATTGAAAGAGATGATCTCAGATTTCTCTATACGAAGGAATTACAGGAAAAATCTGGTTAGAATCAAGGATGTTTGTTTGGCTATGAGGCTTGTCATGAAGGACACTCATAGAGCTTACAAACCCTAGCTACTGTGTGTGTGTGTGTGTGTGTGTGTGTGTGTGTGTGTGTGTGTGTGTGTGTGTGTGTGAAACACTGAATCTGCTTTTAAGTAACATATTATAGATATAGAGATAATACTTTTTACCATTTGGATGCACACCAGCCATTTTTCTCAGCGCAATTGCTTATTCAGCAAACATTTATTCAGTTCAAGCTCTGTGCTTGACACCAGACAGGTAAAATAGGCAAAATAATTCTGGCTTAAAAGAACTTCATGGGGCACCTTGGTGGTTCAGTCAGTTAAGCCTTGGACTCTTGATATTTGCTCAGATCATGATCTCAAAATCCAGGAGTTTGAGCCCCACATTGGGCTCTGTGCTGACAGTGCAGAGCCTTCTTGGGATTAGCTCTCCCTCTTTCTCTGCCCCTCCCATGTGCTCTCATGTGAACTCTCTTTCTCTCTTGCAAAATCAATAAAAATTTTAAGAAAAAAAGATCTTCACCTTACTGATTTTCAGTTCTTATATCCTTGTGAATCGTAACATAAATAAATGTTATTGTGTGTAATTTTCAGATGTGAAAACTGAATCAGGCTGAAGCATTACCTTTCTGAAGGTCACATGACTAAGAGTAGGCAAGATTTCCATGAATTTGTCTCACTCCCTTTATTCATCTTCTCAACATCACAGCACTAAGATGACCACAAGAGCACTACACAGATATCACAACAGTAAAACAATGTAAGCATTATAAAACTGAACAATGTTATAGAACATGAGGAACAACAAAGAATTCCTCAGAGATAAGTAAAAAATTAAATTAGCGACAAGGGTAGGCAGTTGATGGCACTTATCTAGGAAATGAGGAGTATAAAGATTTTGAAAAGTGAACAATGCGTCTGTAGGGTGTTCAGTTGGTGACAAGTTAGAAAAGTCCCAAATACAGGATGTTGTCAATATAAAGAGGGTTTTTTTGGATTAAAATTTTAAACGTTGTTTTATCTCCTGAAAATATCAAAACATTACACATTTGAGACCAATTATCACTATAAATGACACCAGAGAGTATTGGTTTCATGAAAGTAAGTTTAAAATTTAATAATGAAGCTGAGAGGATAATTAATAAATGAGTTGATCTTATAAAAATAGAAAACAAGGGGCTCCTGGGTGGGTCCAATAGCCTCTGGTCATGATCTCAGGGCTTGTGAGTTTGAGCCCTGAGTGGGGCTCTGTGCTGACAGCTCAGAGCTTGGAGCCTGTTTCAGAGTCTGTCTACATCTCCCTCTGCCACTCCCTGACTTGCACATTCTCTCTCTCTCTCTCAAATATAAATACACATTAAAAACATTTTAAAAATGGAGAACTAAATTATAGTTTTGTACATTTGTTTTTTCATGCATTTAAACATACAACAAATTCAGACAAGGTGGTAGATATACCGAATACAAAGATATGTAAGATTTGCCAATGAATTCAAAGAGAATTAATTAATGTTTTAGAAACATTAATTATATATTATGATGTTGGTATCAATGGATAAGAGGTAAGAAAAGAGGTAATAAGTGAGAATGAAAAGTTAGGTAAATTATCACAGAAGATAAGAAGTTTATCTTATAAATAAAGTTTATATTTAAACACAGGATTATTAAAGTTTTTCCAGATACACAATCTAAAAGTTAGGTGTTGAATCATAGCCAGGGTTGAGAGACTATCTTACTTTCATCATATTTAAATTTTGAAGAAAGGATACAGGAGTGCTGTTGCATTGGGGCACATGTACCCCAATGTTCATAGCAGCACTCTCCACAATAGCCAAAACATGGAAAGAACCTAAGTGTCCATCAACTGACGAATGAATCAAGAAGATGCGGTTTACCTATGCAATGGAATACTACATGGCAATGAGAAAGAATGAAATCTGGCCATGTGTAGCAACATGGATGGAACATGAGGGTATTATGCTGAGCAAACTAAGTCAGGCACAGAAGGACACATACCATATGTTTGCACATATAGGAGGATTAGGAGGAACTTAACAGAGGACCATGGGGGAGAAGAAGGGGAAAAATAATGGGGGAGAGGGAGGGAGGCAAACCATGAGAGACTCCTGAATACCGAGAACAAACTGAGGGCTGACGGTGGTGGCGGGGAGGGAAAGGAGGTGATAGGCATGGAGGAGGCCAATTGTTGGGATGAGCACTGTGTGTTATATGGAAAACAACTTGACAATAAACTATTTAAAAAATTTTTTTTGAAGAAGGGCTTTACTTTGGAAAATAACTTAGGGATAATGTTGTACTATCATCATAATGTATCATCAATACAGTGGCATAAGACTGAAAGATGGATTTACATTTGAGAACTGTGGCCCAAACTCAATCATGGAACATACTTAATTTAAGGCATAGCAATCCAGATTCCTGGGATGATTCTAGTAAAAATTTAAAGACATCTAAGAACTGAGCTCTAATTCACTCAGGGTTATTTGTACATACTACTAAATCATCCTATGTTTGTGTTTGTGTGATATGACTTGTGGAAACAGCTGCACAAAGATAGTTCTGTCCCTAGAAAATGAATTCTTATACTTCAGAGATTGAGATGTATCTGGAAACTTTAAGTTGCATTTTATATAAATGAATTGTGTTTGTTATGATTAAACTTCCTCACTTCGTGTATTTTACACATATTACTAATATATTAAAAATGTTAGCATAATGTATTTATGATTGAAAATACTCATATTATTCAATAATTTTTGGTCAACCATTATTCTAGGTTCTATGTTTTATAATAATGACATATTGTCAAACTAATTTTTTTTCTCCACGATACAATAATATTGAGACTGTGTCCTACTGACACTAATTTAATTTGTTTTCAAACTAATATCCTATGAAATAGTTTATGAAGTTGTTTTTATGCAGTGACTAATTAAGTTATAACTCTAAGCCTGACCTTTTATATTCTGAATGAACTGTATGATTTTTTTCTCTCTCTCTTAAATGGATGTGGAAGTATTGTTTTGCATTTTTCATAAATTATTTCTTAAATTAATATATACATTAATATAATATATACACACGGGTATTTAACATATTCATATATAAATACCAATATTTTAATATATTTAAATATATTTAATATTTAATTTAATATATTTAAGTATATACTTAATACATTTAAATAAATATATTTAATATATTTAATAAATTTAAACTATTTAAATATATTTTTTATTTTTTATGTCACCATATTTATAATGCATCTTATTTTCATTCAGGAATTTTTGTCTCTTTTTTTTTAATTTTTAAAATCTTTATTTACTTTTGAGGGAGAGAGAGACAGAGTGCAAGCCGGGGAGGAGCAGAGAGAGAGGGAGACACAGAATCCAAAGCAGGCTCCAGGCTCTGAGCTGTCAGCACAGAGCCCAACACAGGGCTCAAATTCACCAACCGTGAGATCATGACTGAGCCAAAGTCAGACGGTTAACCGACTAAGCCGCCTAGGTGCCCCAAGGTATTTCTGTTTCTAGTTAACTAGAAAACTTAGGACTCTCAGATGAATGAAACTTTCCATTACAGATCATGCTGAAGACTTCCTATAGTTGGTTTCTAAATATTTACACGACTTATATGGAAATCCCAGAGCTTATTTGTGGTTTTCATATGGATGTAGGTAACATTTACTTTGAGACTAACCCCCAAGAATTTCTAAACTTAATCATCAGGTGGTTTCATGTAATTTTCATTAAAGTTTCATTACATTAGCTATCAATATCAAAAGCAGTTGATGTAACATGATGCTTCTCACACACTAGTGTAGATCAGCAGCTACGATTTGGAGAGATATTTTTACAAAATAGTAGCTCAATCGTGTCTCCGTTTGCCAGTAATAGTTTCTGATCTGAGCACTCCAATCTTTAACATTATTCATCCAATCTCATGTGACATATAGTTATTAGAATCCATTGTTTATAGGGGCACCCGGGGTGGCTCAGTCTGTTAAGTGTCCGACTTTGGCTCAGGTCATGACCTTACGGTTTCTGAATTTGAGCTCTGTTGTAGGCTCTGTGCTACCAGCTCACTGCTCAGAGCCCGGATCCTACTTCAGATTCTGTCTCTGTCTCTCTGCCTCTTCCCTGATCAAGTTCTGTCTCTCTCTCAAATATAAATAAACATTAAAAAAAATTAAAATCCACTGCACATAAAATGTGAGCAAAACAGCTCCTAGAAATTCTCTCAAAAGTAAATTATTCACATTTCTCATCCCTAGGTTAACCTTTTATTTTGCATTCAAAAACTTAAAAACAAAACAAAACTTAAAGTAAAAAGAGGTAAAGTATTAGAGCAACAGGTTGTTCTGATCTGGACAATACATGATCCTTGAGGTGGATAATTTATATAAATACAAATATATATAAATTTACAAATACATACAAATTTATTTGTATATAAATACAAATATATATATATATGACTGTCCTGTCTGAACTATGACTACTTGGAGCCCTTGTGGTTAATACTGTCATATCTTTCATGAGTCCTTGGTAGCCTGCCTTCCAAAGGCTACAATTACATATCCTAGAGATTCACTAAAGATACTTGTCCTATTCTTATGGAATAATTTTATATCACCGAATCCCCAGTAGGTTTGGCCTCAGTTTTGAGAATTACAAATCTCAGCAGCATACATGCCTTGCCACTTTAATAATTTAACTGTGTATTATTATCTCCCTGCAAGATTTGCTGGTTACTCACAGAACATGAGAATCGCTTTGGAACTGAAATGATACTTGTGTTCTTATACTTAAGAATGAGCACCAGGTATTAATAAGGAAGTTACAACTCTGCAGCCTTAGCAAAAAAATATTCCTACATCCTTCCAGATCCTCACTTTTAAATAAACACAGGCACCCTAGGGGATGCTGAAACTGATGAGCCTCAATTTAGAGGTCCAAATCTTGTAGAAAACGACTTTGACTGATCACAGTATCAGTGAGAAGATTTGGAGTGGGGGAATAAAATCATAACTAATTTTACTAATGAGTATCTATGAAAATGGGTATTTGCTAGAGGCAGGGGCTGCAATTGATTCTGAGAATTAAACATTTTCAAATTTCTAGAAAAAGACTGTATAGATTCTTCTATAGCAACGGTAATAATTAGACAAAAACAGATTTGAAACCTGTTTAATTGATCAACTTCAGCTTGATTTGGTTATCCCAGAATAGGCCGCTCCCAACACAGTGAACCTGGGTTTTTAAGTTTTTATTTAAATTCTAGTTAGTTAACATATAGTGTAATATTAGTAGCAGGTATACAACATAGTGATTTGAAAAACTATAAATCAGTTAAAATTACAGTTTCAGTCCCCATTTTCTTCTAACAAAAATAAATGTTTTCCATGTACTGCAAATCACAAATGACCTGAGCTGTGACCAGAGTCATTGCTCAGCCATTTCCAGACATTCTCTCTGGTTTGTGAACATAATCATTTTCTAGATACATGGTACAAGTTGATACATCCACGGGCTTCCCATTGTCATTATTTAACACTGCCTATCTACCCTCTATCCAATTAATGATGACACAGTGATGGTCCTTCACTTGAGTCTCAACTGGTTGCATAGCAAGGAGAAAACATTCTCACTTTTATCTGTAGTAACTGAGACATTAGAGAACAACAATAAAATATAGTTTTCTAGTAAAATCCTAATTATTTACCTTAATTTTTCCATAAACTCAGTTTTATGGGTTTTTGTTCTTGACCACATGCAGTCCCTTTTCTTCAATTATGGAAAATTCTAAACTGATTTCAACTTGCAGTAGTCATTCTTGAATGAAAATCTATTTCCAACAGTTCATGGGATGGTGCTCTTATAAAGTTAATATTCATTTAAATATTCAGTTAAAGCTGTGTTTTCTCTTCATGCCTATTTCCAGATACAGTCTCTATCCTATAAGACAGTTTCCTTTTTTCCCCTTTCAGCAAATCTTTTTTGGTTGTGATGTTAAGCCTCTTGGACCATTATTTTCCTGACTTAGTACTCCAAAACAAGCTTCTAAATTCTCCCAAAACACTTGGCATTTTGGGATAGTGCTGATGAAGCCACCATCTATGTCATTGATATTAAATATTTATGAAATCCATGCCATTGGAGAAATGTGCTGTACCCAGAAATATGCATTTAATAAGATTGTTCATTTAATATATTATACCCTTAAATGCACCTGTCTTCTTTTGCCTTTGATTTTACATTAATGTCCTTTGTGTCCTTCTGCAAGTGAGTAATCTGCAATATTCAGGCCACCATTTTGCATTCAAATCCACTCATGGATGACTGGATTCCATATCTCATTTTCTTAAATGAGCTCCTTTCACATTCACATTTTACAAAGGCGTGTATAAAGCTATGGTATAACTGAGCAGATAGCCTTATGGCTTGTCTGATTTATATCACACGCAGGATGCTTTCTTTGCAAATGCCATCTTAATTTATGTTGGCAATGGGTGTAGAAACTTGTCATTTAGCGTTTTTATGCCTTATCTTATTAATTGGTAATAATTCTTTCTGAGCATATGAAAAATAAACAGAATGGAAAGCAGCTTATAAACTGCATGCTAAATGATCACTGTAGTTGACTACCTATAAATTGAGTCATCTAAGAATGTTTTGTCACTGTTTTTCCCATCAGATTATCCACAAGAAATCTTTATATTGAAAGCGCTTACAGAGCAGTAGGTATAAAGTCTCTCCTCAAAGACCCAAGTCAAAATGTCTTCAGATACTGGCTATTAATCAATGCTAGACCTCAGATGGATAGCTTAGAGTTTTATTCTCTTGCTCTAAATCACTTTTGTGAAAATAATTAGGCCCAACTTTGAAACTCAAATTCACTTAAAATCACCTTTGATGTCTTTCTGCTATGATCTTTCTGGTTTGCACTTATTACTAGTTTGACCCCCATACAACTTTCTCTCCATAATCAGCACTTCCAGCTCTACAGAGTTAATGTTTGCTCCCAGGATTTAACAGGTAAAAAAAAGTCACAAGACAGTCCTTGACAATTTGAATGGAGCCACAATCATGATCAGTTTTGATTCAGTTATTGTGGTATAAAATTATGTATGACCTCAACTGAGCCACCCAGGTGTCCCTCTGCATCTCTTGAGAGCAGAGGCATTAGCAGCTATTTATTCCAGGCCAAATTCCTAAGATAGTTTTTATAGCAAATGGACATAAAATTAGAGACAATACCTTCCTAGGGAGTTATGGGTGGGTTTGTTTGTTCTACTGTATAATGAAGAAATTATCTCCACCAGGGAAAAGTTAGGTAGGTTTGCTTGCTACCCCAAAAGATTGGATTTTCCTAAACTTGGGATTCATCTCCTATAATTTAACCACTGTGTGTATAATTCTCATCTGCTCTCTTTATGTCCCCCTGTGGACATTAGACCTTAGACAATTGCTTTAAGATGATGCTGATATTCTAATGGCTGTTTTCATTATAAGAAGCAAACCATAATTCATTGAAGACTTATAAATCACATGGCTTCTACCAGCATCCAGAAAACTCTAGCTGGTGAAGTTGTTAGTAAGTAGAATAAAATCGAGGACCTTTAACTGTTCTAGAAAAATGTCATCTTTCTTGGATATATGCAAATTTAAAGCCAACTTGAATACCACTAGAACAGACAGAATAGAGTTATATGAGGTGGGAATAATACATAATGTGAATCTGTGTCTTCTGAAAACTCTCTTTCCCATCTCCTGGTCTAGTGGACCCTCTGACTGTCTCTCATATCCAAGTTTAGGATGCATTGATTTAACTAATTATGTTAAGGCTTACAATGTATTTTTCCTTGTATTGTAAGTAACGTGTATCTCAGTTGCCACCTTTGATTTTCAAGACTTTTGCCCTGGTGTTCATAAGAAATATGATATATCCATGTAATTTCATGTTTTCTTTTTCATTTCTGTATATTGGTAGTAGTGAAAATGTTTACCTTGGACAGAATAAATATCAACTGAGAATATACTATTCTAAATCCTCAACTATATTCTTTGAGATAGCGTGGTTATGAAATAAGCAAAGCTTGGAGTAAAAGAGTGTTAATTCCAGGGATCAGGCACTTGAAGACCCTCAAGACTGCTGGCAAGTAACCAATAAGATCTCCTTGCCAGCCTTATGTCTTACCCAAAAATTTGCTGTTTGCAGGAGATATCGCTCCTTAGTTGAAAATGATAAGGAGGAGCTCTTGTGAAAAAAGGTACTAGTGATGGCCTTTGTCTCCAGCTGTCTTTTCAAGGATACTTGTATTATAGCAGCCTTGAAAGGTAGACGCTGTTCCTTACTTTGGAACAAATGACAGGTTTGTTTACTTTGCAGTATAAGAATGTCTCTCTCAGAAGCAAATATCAGGCATGCTTACTTTACATTAACAATGATTCAAGTTACATAAATCTGGCGTTCTTCTTTTGTAACACAATCTGTCATATGTAAATGTGTCACATGGACTTCTTTGGATCATTCTGTTGGAATTGGGACTCAGGAAATAGGCACAAATGCTGAAAACCTGGCCACTGCTATTGCTATAAAAGTTTGTCCTTTGTCTCTGATCCAGGAGTCACATATCTTCTGCCAATAGCCATGAAATTTGTAAGCTAATTTGTTGGTTGATAAGTAGAGCAAAAAACTAAGACCCTTTGCAGTTCTTGATACACCTTTAACTCTTGAACCAACTCCCTTTCTAAATCCCTTAGGCCCTTATAACAGATGTTCTTTGCCACATAGAAAATGGATACTTCAATTAGGGAATCAGTTTTTAAAAAATATAACAAACAGATGCTTTGCCATCTCAGTAAAATAATCAGTCAGTAAATGTTTATTGAAAATTAAGTTTAATGAATACTGTTAAATTTTAAGGAAATAAAAAGTAACAGAGTGTCATATACTTTAAGAATTGCATGACATAGTAGAAATAAATTTTTAATCATCATCACAACTACCATAGTTATGTGTGATAAACTTATGCATTAGACACTATGGTAAAAGCAGTACCTAAATGTTTTTAGAAGCCTGTGAGTTATCAATTATTATACACAAATATATTATTATTATTATTATTGTTATATTAGAGAGAGAGAGAGCACAAGCAGGGGAGGGGGCAGAAGGAGAGAGAGAGAGAGTGAAAGAGAGAATCTTAAGCCAGCTCTGTGCTCAGCACAGAGCCTGATGTGGGGCTCGATCCCACAACCCTGGAGCCACGACATGAGCTGAAATGAAGTCAGACATTCAACTGACTGAGCCGCCCAGGAACCTCTATTCTACACAAATTTTAGATAAGGAAGTTGACACTCCAAGATATTAATTGATATATGCATGCCAAAGGCTAGTAAATTTGGACCTGATTTGAACATGGGCAGTTTGTATTCCACAATAGATCATCTAACCATTGTATTCTATATTTAAGAACAGTAACATACATAAAATAAAACTAACAAAGTGAGGTTGCATAATTATTTGCCTTTTTTACATAAATATGATAATTTGTTATTTGCACATATGTTTGTACTATATTAGAGGCCTTTTAAAATAACAAATACTTATTATTTTATTTTATTATGTGTATATAGGATGCCTGGGTGGCTCAGCTGATTAAACATCCAACTCTTAATTTTGGCTCAGGTCATGATCTTAGGGTCATGAGATGGAGCCCGGGTAGGGCTCTGCATTAGCAGTATGGAAACTGCTTGGGATTCTCTCTCCCTCTCTTCCTGCCCCTCTCCTACTTTCACATGCCTGTGCTCTCATTCTCTCAAAATTAAAAATTAAAAAAGATAAAAAATAATAAAAGATAATAACTGTGTTGACAAATAGCTTGAATTTGTGAAAATCCTTTGTTATTAGAAGTCAAAAACATAATAAATATCTTGAAATGGTATTAAAATAGTTTGTATCTCCTGTTTCTCATTTATTCTTTGCCCTTATTTATACAAAATAAGCTAATAGGAATATTTTTATATATTTTAATTAACTAGACACAATAAATGGACTCCAGTTTTAGTGTTAAAAGTAATTGACTCTCTCAATATGGAATTATAGCTTAAACACAGTACCTCACAATGAAATATATACATACTTATAAATGTGCATTTAAATTGCTAACAAGTAATTTATATGTAAGTTATTAGTCTCTCTTTACCTTCATATTACATTACTTCTGTCCCTAACTTAAATGTAGGTTAATCAAAAGCATTTATAACTTATGTTTCAGAGTAAATATGTCCTTGCTGTGTGATTACTGTTAAGTAGACAATAAATACATGTCACATTCATGTCTTGTATGAGATGGTATTTTTGATACTAAAACTTAAAGAAGAGGTTGTAATATCTGAGTATTGTAAGTAGACTAAGTCCCATGCCTCCAAAACAAAGCAAAAACAGTTACACTATCGAATACGGCTGTAATTCACATATGCAGATCTCTTCAGCAGTAAGAAGGCACAAAACAAACAAAATGCCTCAGGAAGCAACATGAAATTGGATACGTTCCTACAATGAAAAGATCTTCAGAGTCACTGGTACCCAAAAACATAAAAACAAAACTAGAAATGACATAATGTTCTGTCCAAAAGAATCACCAAAGAAATCACCTGTGTCTACCTTAAGGCATTATTTAAGGAAACATACATGTTTTGTTCACCGAATGGGACGCTGGTAAGATTTTACTCTGACTGTCAGGACGATAGCTGAAGCAAGTACTGCCCTTTCCTTATTGCCCTCATTACGTGTTTGTCCCACCATTTACCCTCTAATTACTTATTTACTTGTTTTTTCTTCCCTTGCAATATCACTAACCAGGGGGGAAGGGTTCGTACAAGCACAGTAGCCATGGACAAAGCATGTATAGTTTATTTGTTGTCTAAACTCCCCACGTGGCCTTTCTCTAAGGTCCCTAGCTAATTTTTCTAACTCTTTGCCTTTATGAACATAAATGTTTTGCATAGTCATCTCCCTCCAATTGCCAACTAGTATGTTCTATGTGTAATTTGAATTGCTTATATCTGCAACATTACCTCTCAGGCTTAAGAGGACTTTGTAGCAAATATTTAATTGTTATATATAAGTCAGTTTTTACTGCTTAATGTTCTCATTCAGCTACAATTCATAACAATCCTCAGTTTGTCAGATACTTTGAGCTTGCACAAACCACAGAATTCTCTCTTTGAGTGTGCACAAACCACAAATACCAGTTGGAATCATGTGCTGTCAGACCAACCTTCAGGGGATGTGTGGGGCTGAGGATGACTTTGCTTTAAACTTTTTTCATGATCCTCAATATTCTAGACTTAAAAACATAAACATAGTCAGATAGTAAAGTCCTAGTGAGGACTTGAATGTTATTATTTTATTTTTAATGTGGCCACTGAATTGAGTGTTTCTCATTCACTAAACGTTTGTGCTTTTGATGTTTAATTCAAGGGCATGCCGTTTTTATATGTACGTTTTTACATGTCCTTTTACAAATACACACATTTTTTTTTTTAAATTTTTTTTTTAATGTTTTATTTATTTTTAGGAGAGAGAGAGAGACAGAGTGAACAGGGGAGGGTCAGAGAGAGAGGGAGTCACAGGCTGAAACAGGCTCCAGGCTCTGAGCTGGCAGTCAGCACAGAGCCCGACGCGGGGCTCGAACCCACGAACCGCGAGATCATGACCCAAGCGAAAGTCGGACGCTTAACCGACTAAGCCACCCAGGCGCCCCTCAAATACACACATTCTTGAGTGGAATGTAAGTAGCCAGTACTTCTAACTCAATCATAGAACACTCATCTGTATTTTTTATAAAGACATGAAAATGAACTTGTCTCTAGCTTACATAGTGCATCCATTCTATAATTCAAAAAACACTTAAGTAAAAACAACGGCAAAACAACAGAACATTTTCCCCCCAGCATCAGGTTCTTCATTGTATTGAGATTTAACAAAACAATGAAGTCAATCCAACAAAAGAAATTAGTTTAATCCCGTAAAAGCTTTCTGGGTCAGTGCTGGTGGAGCATTAAAAGAAAGCAGAAAAACAGTCTCAGCTCAAAGAGTTCGAAGAAGCCTGTGTTTGTTGAAGAAGAGGTTTTTAATGTTAAGCAAGAGGAAATGATGAAAGGCTACATTTAATGCAAAGGGAAAAGAAAGAGCAGAGAATAATATCCAAGAATTTGGCAAAAGCATTGAATCAAAAACAACATGGCAGATTCCAACACATTTTAAAAGTCAATAAAACCTCTTTTTTATTTCTACTCTATAATGAGTCTACAACGTCTTCATGAGGATGGCCATATATGCCAACTTAAAATAGGATTAAGCATGTAAATGACTTCTTATCCATAAGGGTCTTATGTGTTAGTTTATTGGCGTGAATTGGAATTTAAACTGTATAACATACTAGACTCAACACCAATTTAGTTCACTTGTATGTATACATTACACACATACATGTACTTATATGTGTGTGTATATATATTTGTTTATATATTATATTTTAATATTTCATATATGGATATCTTATATATTAAGTATATGTTAACATATGTTATATGTAAATATATATTTGGTAAAAGCTTTAATAACAGCTTTGTGAAATAACTCCTATACTAAAATTATTCCATTAAAGTATAGAATTCAATAGTTTTAGTATAGTAACAGAGTTGTCCAACCGTTAGCAAGATCTAACTTTAGAAAAATTTCATTATCGTCCAAAGAACCCTGTACCAATGAGCACTTAATCCCTATTGTCCTTATCACTAACACTAGCTGTTTTCTCTTTGTTTTCATTATAGCCATGCTAGCGGGTGTGAATTGGTATCTCTTTGCGGTTTCGATTGAGCTTATCTTCCATTTGCATGTTTTCTTTGGAAAAATGTCTACTCGGATTCTTTGTCTATTGTTTAGTTGGATTATTTGTCTTTATTCTTGCTATCGAATTGTGAGTTCTTATAGAGTCTGGATACAAGTCTCTTATCAGAAACATTATTTATAATGTGTTTATAAATATTTCTCCCAATCTGTGTATTGATGTTTCACTTTTGTGATAATGTGCTATGAAGAAAAATTTTGAAATTTCATGAAACCCAATTTATCTATTATTCTTTCATCACTTGTGATTTTGGTGTCATATCTAAGAAACCCTTGTCTAGTCCAAAGTCACAAAAACTTACTTCTATGTTTTCTTTTCAGATTTCCATAGTGTTAATTCTTATATACAGTTCTATGATCCATTTTGAATAATTTTTGTGTATGATGGGAATTAAAGTGTCTACCTTCACTCTTCTGAATATCGACATCCATTTGTCCCAATATTGTTTGTTGAAAAAAAAAAAGTTTGAGGAGCTCCTTTCCCATTGAATTGTCATATTACTTACTCTATAATAAAGAACTTGGCTGACTTTTGTGGCTGAATTCTGAGACAGGTTTTAAATCCACGGTATTTCCCAAGCTATAAGAATGTCTTTATTATTCAAGGCAAGCCTTGATAATTTATGCTTTTAAGGTGATTCAGGTAGGAGGCTGGTCACAAGAAAAACCAACTAGATGATTAGAAATCATCCAGTTGGGGGACGCTTGGGTGGCTCAGTCGGTTAAGTGTCCAGCTTCAGCTCAGGTCATGATCTCACGGTTCGTGGGTTCGAGCCCTGCATTGGCCTCTGTGCTGACAACTAGCTCACAGCCTGGAGCCTTTTCAGATTCTGTGTCTCCCTCTCTCTCTGACCCTCCCCTGATCATGCTGTCTCTATCTCTCTCTCAAAAATAAATAAAACATTTATGAAAAAAAATCATACTACTTGGAGTCGTGTGATAACAGACCAACCTTCAGGGGGTGTGTGGAGCTGAGGATGAGTTCAGTCCTGTGGTCAATGATTCTATCACTCGTGCTTATGTAATGAAATTACAGTAAAAAACTCTAGACACCATGATTGGAAAAGTTTCCCTGATTGTCAATATTCTGTGCATTATTTTATATGTCAGTGTGTTGGAAGGGTGATAACATTCTTGCACCCATTTGGGAATGAATTTCAGAAGCTTCATGTTTGGGATCATTCCAGACCTCACAGAAAAGTATCTCTCACTTTTGCTGGTTCAGTTTTTACCCTTTTGCTATAAAACAGTTATACTATAAATACAACAATTTCCCGAGTTCTGTGTTTTACACAGAATCAAGTTCAGTTGTAAAAACATTACTGGGCTTAATGTATTCCTGTTAATATTTCTTTGCTTTCCCTTTTTTTTTTCTTTTTCTTTTTCTTTTCTTTACTTTTCTTTTCTTTCTTTTCTTTTCTTTTCTTTTCTTTTCTTTTTTTTTCTACATTTTGAGACAGAGATCAAACACAAGAGGGGGAGAGGCAGGGAGGGAAGGAGAGAGAGAGAATCCCAAGCAGTCAGTTCAGACAGAGCCTGATGCAGGGCTCCAACTCAAAAACTGTGCAATCATGGTCTGAGCCAAAATCAAGAGTCAGATGCTTAACCAATTGAGCCACCCAGGTGCCCCTCTTATTAGTTTCTTATCAGTCAGTTTGCTTGGAACACATTTTCTCAGTGTTTGGTTATCTGATAATGTCTTTATTTCACTTTCATAGTTGGAAAAAAATTTTGCTGGATATAAAATTCCTATTTGGTAGTCTCTCTTTTTTCCTTTTCAATACTTTGAAATGTGTCATGTCACTTACATCTGAACTCTTTCTCAGATAAGAAGTCTAATTGATCATTGATTGTAAGTAATAAATATTTTTTGTTGTTGATTTTGAGACGTTCTCTTTGTTTATAGCTTTGAGAGGTTTGAACAAGAATGGGTTTAGGTATGGATATCTTTAATTTTACAGTCTTTGAGATTTAGAAATGTGTGGATTAATGCTTTTCATCAAAATATGGGACTCTTTTGGCCAATATTACTTCAAATATCTGTCCCTTTCTCACTCTCCTTTCTTCCTGGGGATCCATTATGTTAGTATACTGTTGGCAAATTGGCATTTTTTTCATTCTTTCTTTCTAGTACATAGACTGGGAAATCTCAAAAGACCTATCTTTAATTGTGCTGATTCTTTCTTCTGCTAACTTAAATTTCTCTGATGCCCCACTAGTAAAGTTTTCATTATAGTTGTTATCTTTATGAACTCCAGAATTTTTATCTGGTTCTTTTTACCAATTTCTATCTCTTTATTGTTATTCATTATTTGTGAGATATTATTCTCATATATTCCCTCAGGACTTTACACATGTTTGTTTTTGTTCTTTGAAAATAACATTTAAAGCTTTATCTCATAGTTCCAACTTTTGGGCTTTCTCAGAGAGAAAGCTTCTATTAACTACTTCCTACCCCCTTTGTGTGTAAGCCATATTTTATTTTGTTTAAATGTGTTATGCAATTTAGTTGAAAGCTGTACATTATAAGTAATGAAATATGACAGGCCTGGAAACTTGTCCTTACATCAGACTAAAATTTGTGTTTTCTTAGCTGTTTGTGTATAGACTTTCCTGGACTACGTCTCTGCAGTATGCATTATTTGTTGTGTGAACCACTAAAGCCTCTGATCCCATAGGATGGTGGTCTTCTAATGGTTGGACAGAGACCTCTCTCAAAGTCTCTGAGCAATTAAGTTTACCATCCTTTGCTAAGTAGCTTTGTGTGTGTCTTGAAAATACTTTGAATGCTCTAACCTTCATATGCCTGTCTTAGCCTTCACTCTCTATTTACACAGAGCCACAAGGTCAGCAAAATGTATAAAACTAGGGCCTTCTAGGATTTTCTTGGGTATTTGCACACTCTTGCACATGCACATGGCCTTTTGGATCCCAAGAAATAGGTTAGAGCTTTTCAACACTGCCTGTGGTTGTATCATTTCCCAGATTTTCCTTTAAAATTTTGGCTAGTCTTTTTTTGTTTGTTTGTTTGTTGTTTTATTTTTCTACTGGTATCACAGGCTTAGGTAAATGGGATGTTAAGCAATTGCCACCAATTTCTTTGACAGACAGCTGGGGGATGGGGTTTCTCTCACTGAGAAAGACTTGTTTAGGTCAACGAACAGTAAACTGCCATACAGATCAAATATTGACATAACTCTGTTACGTGGCTTGTGAGAGAGCTTCAAACCTGCTCTGCACACCTCCTGCCTCAGTTTCTTCTTGGTTGTTGGCTTTTACAGCTCCTAGTGTTATGTTGATTTTCAATGGTACCCTGGAGCTGGAAAGAGGAGGGTGGGAATAGACAAGTTAAAAATCCACAAAGTTCAATGCTCATGACAAAATTCAGAGTTTTTATTCTTGAATAAATGCTCGTCAAATTGTTGCAAAATTTTGGTCAATTTCCAGAGTTATGAAAAAGTCAATTTAGATAATCTGTGTTCTCATTGCTTATACAGAGGAATAGATTTTTTTTAATGTTTATTTCTGAGAGAGAGAGAGTGGGGAGCGGAGAAGCAGAGAGAGAGGGGTACAGAGGATCCAAAGTGGGCTCTGTGCTGAGAGCAGACAGCCTAATGTGGGGCTCTAACTCATGAACCGTGAGATCATGACCTGAACCGAAGTCAGATGCTTAAGCAATTGCACCACGCAGACACCCCAACAGAGGAGTAGATGTTAAGTGTCTATTGTACTGTTTCAGGAGTGTTTGATCCCCTACACAATTTCCTTAGTCATGAACTCTATTTCAATGTGATGTATATACCTACCTACTATGCGAAGAACCTGAACAAGCTCTACATATCTCCCGAAACCACGTAGGCTGAAGTACAACCTCCAAACTCGTGTTTTCAAGCAGAGGGCATTCTTTTGTTATAATAACAGGATTAGAGGTTAAGAAGCTTCCCATATTTCTCACAGAAGGAAATTGCAGAGAAAGGAATTGAATCTGATTGGATGACATGAGATTTTGTTTCTGCTTTATTTGAATATAGTCATTACAAAAATGAAATCTCTCTATTTGGTTATTAGTGTTATTACAGGCATAAGGGCCAAGTTATGCCTTTCTATTGTCCTATTATTTAGAAAGTCTCTTTCGTGCTTTTCATTATAGAAAAAGTGCTATAAATTCCAGCATGTTAGCTGTTTCTTATGAATATGAGATGTTTGGTGAGTTATTTATGAAGATAATAAATTACTTAAACATATTTTAGAAAGATATCCTATTGAACTTTTATCTATTTTTAAAAATTATTTTCCAGTATTCAAATAGCATGTATCCTTTAATTTAATATTAACATAAGAGGCACATTTATATGAAATCTTATGCAATAATTATGACGAATGTCTTCAATATATTTTCCAAACCCATCTCTCCCTTTGCTATTTTCACACCAAATTTAATTTCCTTCCAAAAAGAGAAACTCTTTTAAAAGTATTATACTTTTATATATCACTTGTCTTTCCCTATTTGAATAAGAATCTTGCCTATGATTCTGAGCATTTTGGTATGTTGTAGCTTTAGGCAAACACACATAAAAAACAACTATTTTTAAGAAATGTTGCCTCAAAAATATAGCCTTATTATATAGTCAAATATGGAGAAGTCTTATTTATACTTCATTTGAGTTTAACTTCTGTCTTTGATATTTATAAGTTATACTTCACTGCATAGTTGAGTTTGCATATTGTTTCCCTCCAGCTACTTCACTGTGATCACAAAATTAATTATATATGTACCAGCAGATGCCAACAATATACAACTGAAGAATGTAGTAATAAATCTAAACTTGTCTACCCGAAAGAATTCTATTAAATATCATTTCATATTTATTCTTCCTTCCTTAAGTACTTATAAGCATAATCACATGCACATAGTGTTGATCTGTAAAATTACCAATTTAAATAAATGGGAGCATTTAATCTCTTTGTTGATTTATTTTAATGTTGGAGTTAATATTAACTATGATTTTTAGAGGAGATAAACAAACCAAAAAATCAAGAAGCTTCCTAAGTTTGCGTGCCTGGGTGGCTCAGTCAATTGAGCATCTGACTCTTGATTTTGGCTCATGTCATGATCTCACATTTCATGGGTTCAAGCACTACATGGGGCTATGCTCTGACAGCATGGAGCCTGCTTGGGATTCTCCCTCTCTCTCTGGCCCTTCCCTGCTCATGGTTTCTCTGTCTTTCTTAATGTAAATAAACTTTTAAAAAAGCTTCCTAAATTAATAATTGAAGAACTTTAAGATTTTAATACTTCCTGTACTCAGGTATGAGATCTCCAGTTAACAGTTTCAGAATATACACACACAATTTCAGAAATATTTATCTACCTATAAGTGATAAAAGGTGAACTTTTCATCCATGTTTTCAAGACATTGAATTTATATATATATATATTTTTAGAATTGCACAAAAGTAACCACCTAGGAGGAAGGAACTTACCACCATAATTTTAAAGCGAAATTGCCCTAAAAAGGTTAGCTGTAAAATATAAAAGCTATATATTTTGTTATATTTCATTATAATCAGATGTTGAGTTTAAGAATTTTACAGTTACATACAGATGCAAGCACACTCACACATATATCTGTTCCATTAGTACTAAGCTATTTCAAAATTTTACCATAGATATCTATCTCTTTTTGCTATACACACACAACAATTCACATTACTACTAATTTTTTGGAGTCCTAATTCATAGCAATCATTTGTGGGTGTTGGTGAACTTCTGCTTTGGGTGACTATATAATTAATTTTTCAAATCTAGATGCTTTTAGAAGTGAAAAGAGGCATTATTGATAATCACATTAAGAAAATAGGGTGAAACTGGGATATATAGCCACTCTTCAAATCCTGCAAACTAGAGATGCCTAAATTTACCCTTCCTTCCCTAAATTTCTGGGTGATCTGATTAGGTGTCATTCCTCCTGTCAAACACAAATTGCTCTACACAGACATTGGATTTTATAACTCCCTTCACTTACCATTTTCTCTGATTAATCATTTGCTTGGGATTTTTTTTTTTTTAATTCTAGGAGAGACAGAGACAGTATGAGCAGGGGAGGGTCAGAGAGAGAGGGAGTCACAGACTGAAACAGGCTCCAGGCTCTGAGCTGGCAGTCAGCACAAAGCCCTAAGCGGGTCTCGAATCCACGAATCGCGAGATCATGACCTGAGCGAAAGTCGGATGCTTAACCGACTAAGCCACCCAGGCGCCCCTGCTTGGGATATTTTAAACATTCACCTGGCTTTGACTTTCCCCCTTTCAAAGAATATTTTCATTCATGAGTCATATAAATTATTTTAAAATGTACATCAGATTGTTTCTCTAGTTCGCTCAAAGATTTCCTTGTTTTCCCACTTGATTTTCAGTAAAATCTACATTTCCTGGCATGACTTCTAAAACTCTGAATGAACTTCCTGCTTGCCACCTTTCTGATCTCATTTCCCACCAAGCTTTTCCACCCTACCTGCACTGCAGCCAGAACAGCCTCTTTGCTCTTCTCGAAACTAAGACACCTCATTGTCTTTGTACAAGCTGCCTTCCCTCCTGAAATGCCGTCCCCCAGATAAACTTGACGGCATGTTTCTCATTTCTCTCATTAGTGTTTGAGTGTTGTCTTCCCTGAGAGGCTTCCTCTGGCCATCATATATTAAACAGCAGTACTATCACTGTCCTCTTCATTGAACTTTATTTTTCTTTATTACATTTATCACAAGTTCATGCAGTATTAAATATTACTTTTATTGCATATTCCTCCTATTAGAATATAGACTCCAAGACATGCATTTTTACTGATTTCTGTCCACAGCTGACTCCAAATTATATTTATTGAGCTACTGACTGGATGAACGAGTTGAAAACAAAATAAGATTAAATATACAGGATCTTTCACATCTTTTTAGTACTAATATATCTCTACCTGCATTTAATCATATTCTTTGATTTGTCAAATCTTATAGTTTGCACTGTGCTCCTTTTGGTAAGCTCGTTCTTATAATTCAGATGCTGCTGCGTTTTCCCAGTCATTCCTCCTCTGCAACTCTCCTGTCCTGTGCATCATCTCTTTCCTGTCACTTCTGGATCAGTTTTACTACTATAAAATCACAGTCTAGCATTTTCTTTAAAAAAAAATTGTCCTCTATCCTATGGTGAAGTCAAGATATCCTACAACTACTTTTACTAATATTCCCAGCAAGCCTTTGCAGTATTTAATCTCCAGTTGAACTTCTTCCCATAATTTCACCATCAACTGTATTTTTATCAGGTTTACCGTAGCTACCAAAGACCCTCGATTTCCATTGTAAATTCTAATATTCAATCCTATTGGACTTTACAGAAGAATTTAACACAGTTGATAGACTTGTTCTCCTGAGAAATGTCTTTTTTTTTAAGACATAATCTTGTCTTTTCCTTACTAGCTACTCCTTTTCAAACTCTTTTTCTGAATTTTCTCCACTAAGTGGTAGAGTGAGTCAGATTTAATCATGAACTCTAATCTTTCTTCAGGTGATCTCCATTTTTAAAAAAAATCTCTGTGCTTGTATCCCTCACCCGACTGCCTACTTAATATATCCATTTTCTGAGATATCTTAAACTTAGTAAATTCAAAACAAAGCTACTGACATATCACTTTTCCCCTCCAAGTTATTCTTCCTTTGTGTTCTACATATACACAGTGCCAATTTGGTAGATCAAATGAAAAATACAGAATCATTCTTCATTCTTCATTTTACTTCACCACAATGTCAAGTATATCAGCAGGTTCTTAGGCACTATAGCCACAGGCATTCAGTAGTTATTCATTTTTGTCTGTGATTCTCCTTTTGCAAATTATCATATTTAATTTTCCCAATATTACCATTTAAATCTAGGGGCACCTGGGTGGCTTAGTCGGTTAAGCGTCCGACTTTCGCTTAGGTCGTGGTCTCGCGGTTCGTGGGTTCCGGCCCCGCATCGGGCTCTGTGCTGACTGCCAGCTCAGAGTCTGGAGCCTGTTTCAGTCTGTGACTCCCTCTCTCTCTGATCCTCCCCTGCTCACGCTGTCTCTCTCTCTCTCCTAGAAATAAATAAAACATTAAAAGAAAAAAAAAAGAATAAATCTAATCTCAAATATTATTACATTACTGAGTTCTCCAGCTGATATCTTTCAAGCACCTTCTTCCACAACCCTCCATTGTACTAAGTTACATTTTCCTCATTGGAGTTATCAGTATCTAAATATGTCATATTTAATTATTTGTTTATTTTATACTTTGGTTTCCTCGCACTGAAAATTAAGATTTATGAAAGAAAGAATCGTCCCATCTTATTCATTTCTATATCTCGACATCAGTGACAGTCTGTTAAATAGTACGTTGTTGAATAAATGAATAAAACTCTCAAGGTATCTTTTGTCTAGAAATATATTTCTCATGATACACAGAATACATAGTTACAGTTGGATTTGTTTGCTATATGTTTGTGGCATGGAGGTCTGTTTGGGAACCAGGAACTGATGTCCGAGCTCATAGGTACAGCTTTCTCCTGTGACTTTAAACAAGTTATATAGCTTTACTCAGACTTTCATGATGTCTACAATCATTCCAATAAACTTAAATGAAAATATTACATAATATTAGCTTTCTTTTTTCACAGGTATTTTAACAAACTTTTTCTAGCACAGATAAAGAGAGAAAGCATGAAAGTTCTACTTTAATGAATGATAATCCTCTGATAAAGTGTGAGGAGAAAAAAAATCCATGGACAATAAGAAAAAAACCTTATTTTAATGACATTTGGCATACAATAAAAACAGTGTGACAAATGCATATCCCTGCTGGATATGAGAGCTAATGACAAAACTATGATGCCTGTCAGTTGCTTTCATATTTTTTTCTTTTCCATCTAGATCATTATCTGATCTTCTTAATAAAAATACTCATTTTACATTACCCTACCTATTCATCTTAAAGAATGGCAGAAGTAAGTAAAAAAAACAAAAAACAAAAAAAACCTGCTTTTGGTTTGCTATTGTGATTCTTTTTTCCCTTGTATATGGATCTGGAATGAAAGCTTTCTAAGTCCAAGAATCATTTCTATAATTGGAGAAATAAATGAGAGTAGGAAACTGAATAAAGAATAGTAATGAAAATTTGTTATAAAATATAATAATAATTTAATGTCACACTCTAATAAATATGACTCATTTGCTTTTATAATAAAATATTTGCACAATGGCTAACTCTCATGACCTCATTAATTTATTAAAACACTTCAAATTTATTTTTACTTTGTCAAGGTCAGTCTATATATAAAATAAGCAATAAAGAGGGTATGTATTAGGGTACACAATTATTCACATAGTGAATAACCACAAAGTCAATACAAAAAATACAAAAAACTGGTAGACATGAATTACACATTTCCTATTTCTTTTGTTGTTTATTTGCTGATTTGTTTTCTTATCACATTTCCAAAACTTCCTTCCTCTTTAGTATTACCAGGAATGATAGAATATTGGCTTTAATCTATTGCCTGTCATAAGTTAAGGGACTAAAAAGTATTTTAGTGCCATAATATTATTTTTCTGGCTTCAATAGATAAATGCATTTAATTTTATGCATTGTTTCCATAATGCATTATTTTAAAAATTTTATATGCACTATGTAAAGATGCAAAATAAAATTTAAAGTATCCAATTTAAATGACAATATCAAAATGTTCTCATGAATACATATAACGTGCTCAATAGTTTGCATATATTTTCAGAATAATCCTCACCATAACTTTGAGTTGCTGATAATGAAACTAATATTCAAATTGGTTAAATCATTTTCCTAAGGTCACACAGCAGGTACAATAAAATGAAAACAAGTAAGACTTAATCCTTTTGTAGAATTACATTGTAGATGTAGCATTGTAAGTAATGAGAGACTTGGACTTAGTTCTATTCAAACTCTCCTCAAGGACAGATGTTTTAATTTCTCTAACTGTATTTTTTAGTCCTTTACCCTGACATGCACAATATCCATTTCATGAATGTTATTTGGAATTTAAAATCTTAATGCAATAACATATTATGATTATATGGATAATTATTTTTTTTAAATCCTCCAAGTAAAGATCTGACATTATGGAACATTTACACAAGTATATTACAGAAATGTTCGGTAACAGACTGCTGACCATGCAAAAAGATCTTAGAGTCCTTTGGAGATAAATATATGTAAAACACAGGGTTCAACATAAATGCATTCATGGAGACCAGTGAATGTCAGTTTTGATGTCCAGCCTGAGGAAACCTTGAGGCAGAAATAATGTGAAAGAATCTCAAGCAAGCTCCACACTCAGGGCAAAGCCCAGTATGGGCTTGATCCCACCACCCTGGCACCATGACTTGAGTGGACATCAAGAGTGGGATGCTTAACCAACTAAGCCACCCAGGCGCCCTTCATATTTTAAGTTTTAAATTTAATTTAGTTAAAAATTTTTATTTACAATATGTCAGATTTTAGTATTTGGCATAATTAGGCCTAATTTTAGAAGATAATGTGGACAATTTCAATTTTAAAAGAAATAATTTAATCTGAATAAAAATTAAAAATCAATATAGTCAATTTAGAAAGAAAATATACTAATGTCTTAAGAATCTTTGGATCCCTAGTTATCCATAAATATAATATATTCTGGGTTATGTTTACCTTTTCCCTCTCTTTCTACCTCTCCCTCCAACCCCAGCTCCCCCTCTGTCTCAGTCTCTGACTCTGCCTGTCCCTCAACATAGACCTTAAAAATGACGGCCACTGACCTTTGCCATTGTATAATCACTTCCACATTGAGTATGAATAGAACTGAGATTATGATGAAGTATTACTCCTTTGATTGTGTTACCTAATTTAACTGTATGAGCCTGTTAAAGGCAGAGAGATTTTTCAGGCTGGCGGCAGAGTACAAAGGCTGACAGATTGAAGGCTTGAGAAGGATTCCTGGGCCATTACTGGCTTTACAGGTGGAGAGGGCCATTTGCAGCAATCTGAGAGCAGCATTTTTAGAAGCTGGGAACAATGCTTTATGGAAAGCCAGGAAGGTACAATCCTACAGTCACACCAGGCTGAATTTTTTCAACAGCTTGAAGGAAACCAAAACAGATTCTTCTTCAGTGTTTCCAAAGAGGAGCCTCACCTACATGCAAATTTGATTTTGACCTTTTGAGACTCCAAGCAGATAACCCAATCAAACCTACTTGGAACTTCCCATACAGAAATATTAGCTAATAAATAGATATTACATTTAAAGTGTACAATTTATAGGCACAAATGTGTACATGAAATCCAGTAAGTGCAATATGTTAGCTATGATTACCATCACCTATATATTTATTTCTATAATCTAGATGTGAGCATAATGATTCATCTAGATATCAGTTAGGAAGATTTAAGAAAGAATTTTTACAGACTTAGGCAACCATTTACTATAATCAATTTATTTATTTATTTATTTATATTTTTAATTTTTGTTTTTTATTTTAGAGAGACAGAGATTGAGAAAGAGAGAAAGAAAAGAGAGAGAGGAGGGGCAGAGAGAGAGGGAGACAGAATCTGAAACAGCCTCCAGGATCAAAGCTGTTAGGAAACAGAGCCCGACGCAAGGCTTGAAACCCACAAATTCTGAGTCAAAGTCGGATGCTCAACTGACTGAGCCACCCAGGTGCTCCGTACTACAACTGATTTAGAACATTTTCATCACCTTCAATAGAAACCAATACCCTTGAGCAATCATTCCCTCTTCCTCCAACTTTCTCACACCAGTCCTAGAAAAGCATAAATTTCCCTACTGTCCCTGTGGATTTACCTATTCTGAGCATTTGTGTAAATTGAATCATAATAAACAGTCCTTTGTGGCTGGATTTTTTTTTTACTATTCTCGAGGTTTCTGCATGTTGTAGAATGTATCAGTACTTTATTCCTTCTATGGTTGAATAATATTCTATTCCCTGAATATGCCACATTTTTTATACATTCTTCTCTTGATGGCCATTTGGTTTTTTTTTCCACTTTTGGCTTGTATGAATGATGCTGCTATGAAAATTTGTGTACAAGTTCGTGTGTGGACACATGCTGTCATTTCTTTACAGTATATATTTAGAAGTGAAATTGCTGGGTCATCCAGTAGCTCTCTTTAACCTTTTGAGGAAATGCCAGACTGTTTTTCACAGGGACTGCACCTTTCTATACTTCCATTTGCATTGTGTTAGGGTTCCAATTTTTTTCACATCTTCACCAACACTTGTGTTTTATCTGCATTTTTATTATGGCTATCCTAATGGGATTGAAATGGCATCTCCTTTTGGGTTTGATTTGCATTCCGCAGATGGTTCAGTATACTGAGCATTTCTTAAGGGCTTTTTGGCTATTTGCATATCTTCACACCCTTGCAATTTTGTATTTATTTACTTATGTATTTATTTATTGATTAGATGTTTATTTATTCTGAGAGAGAAAAAGATCATAGGAGTGGGTCTTTAAACCCATGAAACCATGAGATCATGACTTGAATTGAAATCTACTACTATAAGCCTAGGATATAGCTTACATGGATAACGATCAGTGACATGGGTTTTTGTAAGAAACCACTTGAGCTCAAAGAAATGGCAGTAGCTTGTATTAAATAATAAATAATCTCCTTGCTTGTAAAAACTGTAGTAATGCTTTCTCTTGGTATGGTGCTTCAGGATGTTTTGTTTGTTTGGTTGGTTGGTTGACACAGAGTACTATGTGTATATAATCTGTGGTGGTGATTTGGTTGTATAAAAAATGTTAAAAATTGCCTTCAGCACTGAATCAGATGAGGCATACAGTTGGTCACCAGTTGCTGCCTTTGAATAATCAGTGTGTGAACTACATTTTGTTCTAACTTCTCTTTGCACAGAAATATCTCAAGTTGCTTCACACCCAGCTGATACTCTGTCAGCACTGGACCTGAAGCATTTCTTTTGCAAACTGACCAACAGCTCAAAATAATGCCTAACACAGTAAAAAAAATATCTCCTCCTCTAGAATGGGTTTCAGTGATAAATAAAAACTTTGTAGTTTCCCTTTATATGTCATGCAGACATGTCAGGAGTTGACTCATATTCTGCACATCTGTGGATTTATTAAACTCTAAAGGGAAATACCTACCACCATGCCCAAATGATGGCAATTGCTCTTCATACTGTGACATTTATATTATAAAATGTGTTATAGCATCATTTGAGAAAGACATGTTAGCAAACATACATTGTTCTTTCTCTCATAGCATACATTTTGGCATTGATGTGTTTGGTGTTATAAATGTCTTGGTAATAACATTACATGTGCTTATCTTTTCTATATAAGGGCATCACTTGAAGCGTGCCTCTTTGGTTTTGTTTAATTTTCTATGTTTAGCCTATTTTAGTTTTTACTGAAAAACCCTAATACATTCAGGGGAAATATTTCATATATATATATACACATATAATTTATATATTTCAATTATATATATAATTAAATTTGCCATTATGTTTGTGTAAAAAGGAAAATTAAAGTTTTGATGGCCTCATTACTTTAATTTGACAGAATCTGATAACAGAAGTCACCATGGAAATTAAGGACAAAGAGATTTTTGAACCAATAAAATCCCAGTCAATCATTTTCCCATATCTCTGTGTGGTAGAGTCATACTTGCTGATTTGTCTCTGTACAGATCAAAAACTTCTGTACATAATCTATTTTTGTAAAGTTAATTTATTCACTATGAGAGAGAGAGAGAGAGAATGTATGCACATGGGTAGAAGAGGAGCAGACAGAGAGAGAGGAAGAGAGAGAGGGAGAGAGACAGAGAGAGAGAGAATCCCAAGCACCCACTGGCCAAAGCCCAACTCTGGGCTCAATCTCACCAAATGTTCAGATTATGACCTGAGCCAAAACCAAGAGTCAGATGCTAACCCACTGAGCCACTCAGGATCATACAATGTTATTCTGTTATATCATGACACAATGTATCACCATCATTTTTGGATTATTAATCCATTTAAGTAGAATGAAGTTATAATATCCCAAAACTAAAAGAAACTTAAGACACAAAAAGTAATACACAATTGATGTGTAAAGATAGAATCACTTTACCCTATTAATTTAATTTCCTCCAGGCAGAGTACTATACTCTCCTTTGTGTTATGTTTAAAAGCGTAACAATAGCTTTTATTATTATATACATAAAATAAAAATGAATATATGGCTTTCACTATCATATCTGAAATATAAATTATGTAGTAAATAAATATATAATGGCTTTTGCTAATATATTTAAATAATAAATATAGTGGTTATAACAATTCTAAATATATTAGTAATATAATAATAAATATAATATATTACATATATAGTTTAAGGGAATTCACTTAATGAAGTAATAAGAGAATCTAATTTAGGAAGATACAAGAAAAATTGCAAAGCAGAAGAGAATTATTCTTGGGATGCTTGGGTGGCTCAATCAAGCAACCAACTTCAGTTCAGATCAGATCTCATGGCTCATGAGTTCAAGTCCCTCATCAGGTTCTGTGCTGACAGCTCAGAGCCTGGGGCCTGCTTCCAATTCTGTGTCTTCCTCCCTCTCTTCCCCCTTTACTCGTGCTCTGTCTCCCCACCTCTCAAAAATAAATAAACATTAAAAAAATTTTTAATGAGATTTCAAATTGTTTAGAACTTAGAGTCTAATTGTATTTGTCCTTCTTATTTCTTTTTTCCTGACTGAATACTTGAGATTATAGATTAAAATCAGAAAATATTAAAAATAAATACATAAATAAATTAACATTTAAAAAATAAATAGCTGAAGCTAAATAAAATCACCCCCAAAAATCTTAGCTAAAAGCATAAAATAATAAAGTCCAAGAGGCCATAAAAAGGACAAATAAAAACAGAACTACGTGTATGCTACTGCAAGCTTTTGTTAGAAATATGGCATGAAGGGGCTCCTGGGTGGCTTGGTCGGTTAAGCGTCCGACTTTAGCTTAGGTCATGATCTCGCAGTTTGTGGGTTCGAGCCCCGCGTGGGGCTCTGTGCTGACTGCCAGCTCAGAGCCTGGAGCCTGTTTCAGTCTGTGACTCCCTCTCTCTGGCCCTCCCCTGCTCACGCTGTCTCTCTCTCTCTCTCTCTCTCTCTCTCTCTCTCTCTGTCTCTCTCTCTTTCTCCTAGAAATAAATAAAAAAACATTAAAAAATTAAAAAAAAAAGAAATATGGCATGGAGCCATCTTCTAGCCTGTATTTCATGGGGGGCTCTAAGGACAGATTTACTTATGTGATATCTGCAGACAGAAAGAGGAGAGAACCTCCTTAAATAATTGGCTACAAACACCAGACCCCATCTATGTTACTTTAAGCAAAAAGACCTAGTTGAAAAATACTGAGGCCTGTTAGGATCATTAGGATGGCGGGGGATTGGATTGGGGAAGTGGCAGTTCCACAGGAGCCCTGGGGCTTAGGCCGCAGACACTTCAGCAAAGGTCACACAGACAAGCAAACTGCTCCACATGTTGCAGCTGTCACTATAACAAAGGAATTCCCTGGTCCCTGGTCCTCTTTTCAGTCACAGAGGTTCCAAAGTACTGAAGGCATTATTGACGAAGTCTGCATCATTTCCCTCTCCACTGGCTGTGCCCTTTGACTATCTTAGCAAGAAGTATACAGGAAATCCCACGAAGAAGACACATGTGGGGAGAATTTTCCTAAAGTGATATTGAAGAGAAATTACAATGTGGTGAGACTAGGTAGATTAGACAGGAAAACGGTTCACATTTTCAGATCGTGTTCATGTACACGATGTGGTTGTAGAACCGCCGTCTACAAGGCTTTGTGGGGATCGAACTCTAAACCTTCCATCCCGTGGCCACCACAAACAGGCAGACACACATCTTAGCACACACCCCAGTCTCTGGGTAAGCTTTTGGTGTGTGGGAATGCAATTATTAATATTAATTGTTGAGTTAAGTATTGTGTTGTCAATGCAAAACGAGCAAACCTTTTAGGATTTCTAAAACAAAAAGGGAGAGAGTTTTATTTAAGCCTAAGTGAGGAGAGCTGGCCAGGGTCCTCCATCTTCACAAAGAGAGTATTCCAGGAGAAGGAATGTTGAATACAGAGTTGGGTATTTTTGTTGTTATTGTTGTTGTTGTTATTATATCAAGAGTTACAAATCATTGTGACATAAAACATTCCAGAAAATTACAAACTTTTATCTCATGCTTTTAGTATGTGCAAGGTTGTAGACATTAGAAGTATGGGAAACTAACGAGATTTTTATGTTTAAGTTTGAAATGTTTCTTTTACGTTATTTGCTAATGAAGCAAATGTGCAATGTGTGCTCAGGGCAGGACTAGAGCACATAATTTGAAGTTTAGTTAAGTCATTCTGACCTTGGTAAAAATTCAAGTATAGTTTTCCTTATAGCCCAGGAGCAGGGTCCACAAACATTAACAGTGAAATTTTCCTTTAACCTTGTCAATACTAATAATATTTCAGAAGCCTAGTATAAAATAAAATCAAGATATGATTATGTCATATTTCTACTAAGTTTTACTGCAATGTGGTAAAGGTTCTGTGTGTTTTATTCATTCTTTTTACCACCTGTTTGATTTCATTACTTTACACTTTTTTTTTATTTTTTTAAATTTATTATTTCTAGGAGAGAGAGAGAGACAGCGTGAGCAGGGGAGGGCCAGAGAGAGAGGGAGTCACAGACTGAAACAGGCTCCAGGCTCTGAGCTGGCAGTCAGCACAGAGCCCGACGCGGGGTTTGAACCCACGAACCGTGAGATCATGACCTAAGCGAAAGTCGGACGCTTAACCGACTAAGCCACCCAGGCGCCCCTACACTTTTTAGAAACATAGAAGTAGCGGTGAGGGGGGCTGGATCTGGGTGGCTGAGTGGGTTGAGCATCCCACTTACTTTGGCTCAAGTCAGGATCGCATGGTTCATGCATTCAAGCCACACATCTGGCTTGCTACTGTTAGCCCAGAACCGACTTCGAATCCTCTGTCTCCCTCTCTCTCTGTCACTCCTCCACCCACTTTCTCTCTCAAAAATAAATGGACTTTCAAGAAAAAAAAAAAAGAAGTGTAGAAGAGGAATGAAAATTCAGGCAAATTCTCTTTTTCATTATCTGATTTTAAAGTAGTTTGCTTTAAAGGTCAAATGGTTGTATAAGAACTACATTTTATTTCTTTATTACTGATTTGGTTTTTTTTTAATGCCTTTCTTCTTATCATCATCTAGTGTTCTGCTTGAGTCTTAAAAATTCAAAAACATTTTAGTTTTACTTCGACCATCACAGTGTATTCTAATATTGATGTATAGTCACCATTGTTCCGAATGTATTGAAAATATATTCCTGGAGAAGAGTATAAAGATAAAAATAACAAGCAAGTTTATTTGTCTCCCTTGATGAGTTTCTTCCATTCAGCCTTCGTCATGTGAGTGAATGGAGCTACTTTATTGCAAGGAGGCCTCACTGTTCAAGTGGAGATTCAAGCTGACAGTTTGTACAGCCTCTTTCTGATGATGGTTCTGAACCTGGGCTTTTATTCTGTCTCAATTATGTGGACTTTGTATGAATCTTACAGCAACACTTCATATATTATAATGATACTAAGCAGGTGTGATAAGCAACTTTTTTTTACTTCTTATTTAAAAATAATTTCAATGTAGGGGCCCCTGGGTGACTTAGACAGTTAAACATCTGACTTTGGCTTAGGTCATGATCTCAGAGTTCGTGAGTTTGAGCCCCACATAGCGCTCTGTGCTGACAACTCAGAGCCTGGAGCCTGCTTCAGTTTCAACCAGACCCTGCTAGCATTCTGCCTTGGTCTCTCTCTCAAAAGTAAATAAAACATTGAAATTTTTTTAAGTTAAAAAAAAGTAATTTCAATATAGAGAAGAGTCACAGAAATGAAAATAATACAAAGAACACCAGTATACTACTTATCCAGATGCAGCTGTTGTTGAAAACTTCCCATTTATCAATTCTTTCCCTTTCATTCTCTTTTTCTTATTCTCTCTCACTCACTCTCCACATACACGTTTCCCTGAACTGTTTGTAAGTTACATGTACCGTACATCTTTACACTTCAATATTTCAATGTGTATTTTTTTCTTATATAACAACAGTGTAGTAACCAAGTAAATATAAAATGAACAAAATATTTTTATCTAATCCATTGTTCATTTGCCAACTTGTCAAGTAATGTCCTTTGTAGTATTATTTTCCCCATACAGTATTGAATCCGGCCAATTTTGGACTTAGTTTGTTTAATGTCATTTTATCTGCAACATTTCCCTAGCCTTTCATTGTTATTTTTAGCACTGACCTTTTTAAACAATACAATATCCTCTTTCTGCAATTCAAAATTCTTCATTTTGTTTTTTTCAGTGGTTTATTCATTAGCAAATTCAGGTAATGTATTCTTGGCCAGTATATGACATAGATGATGTTATTTCCTTTTCAGGACATTCTGTTTTCAGACACATAATGTCTGACTGCCCTTCACTGGTGATATTAATGTTCATCACGCAGTTAAGGTGATGCCTGGTTACTGTAGAAGTAGTGTCTGTGTGTGTTTAATTTTTCTCCCTTAGCATAAGTAGTCTGTGGAGAAACACTTTTTAAGACTGAAAATTTTCTTTTGAATGAAATCTCTCCATAATTTAACACCAATTGATTATTCTTTTTCTGAGCCACTATTTATTATACTGGTTACAAAACGTCAGCTTTGTAGCACTCTTTCCATATTATCTTGGGTCCTGGACATTCTATCATAACCTAAACTAGAAGACCTTCTTTTGCCACTAATCAGGTAATCATCGGTATGAAACCATGGATTCTTATTTGTCCCCAGTTAAATAATTTGTGTTATTAATTATGTGGGTGCCCAAATTATCCAGGACTAGACCACCCCACACTGGTTCTTATGTGACATATCCTCATAATACTATTTTTGAGCATTTTGTACTTTCTATTATAACCACATACTTTAGGATCCTTTGGTATGTAACTTGTCCAACCCTGAAATCTGCCAACATCTGAGAGGGACTTGGTTTGTTTTTATGGAAACTGGTCAGTGCCTGGTAGCTAGGTATGTGCATTTATATTGAAGGACTGTTTTTTTTTTTTACCCCCTTGGAGAGAGAGAGAGATAGCGTGAGCAGCGGAGGGTCAGAAAGAGAGGGAGTCACAGACTCTGAAACAGGCTCCAGGCTCTGAGCTGGCAGTGAGCACAGAGCCCGACGCGGGGCTCGAACCCACGAACCGCGAGATCATGACCTAAGCAAAAGTCGGCCGCTTAACCGAATAAGCCACCCAGGCGCCCCTACTGAAGGACTTTTTATTTGTTTCTTCTGTTTCGGTGTTTCTATTGGAAGAAGCTAGGAAGTATACACAGGAATATAGACTAATATACACATATATAAACAAATATTTATGCATATACACATTCATGCTCATGTGCAGATAGACACACGTAATCTCATAAGTATTTTAAAACTCATGTGTTCACACAGAAAATCTTAAATTTAATCCATCCCATGAATTTTTTTCCTACTCTCTCTAATTCCATACTAGTGTGTCCAATCTTTTACAGTGAGAACAATGGCTCTTGATGTCAACAAAATTATTTAACTGGTGACTCTTACAACTTTTATTGATATAACTTAATGATCAAATATGTAATATGTGGACATAATCTCAAAGTAAAAAATCTATATCCAGAACAATATCATCACCGCGTGTATCTTTTTTTATTCTACCACTCTCCATTCCTTGTATATAATCAATCTCAATATATTTAGTTATCTTTTTTATTTTTTCCTTTTATAAGTGTAAGCACACATAAGTACATTTTCTCACATTGACTTCTTTCTTAAAGATTAGCACACTATCTCTGACCATTCACATGTTTCTTTTTTCACTTCATATCATCCTCTTCCAACAGAGACATTGCTATTATTAGCCTTTAAGGGGTTTTTTTATTTTTGCCAATTTAATAAATGAGAAATTGTATCTCACTTTTAATTGTGTATATTTGTTTTAATTTGCATTTATCTTAGGAGTTCACATATATAAAGGTCTTTGTATACCTCTTTTGTAAATTTTTCCTGTCTTTTGCCCATTTTTTATATAGATTTTTTGTTTTATTTTGGTCAACTTCAAAAAATTCATTGTGAGCTTGAAATATTTAGGCCATTATCTATAATATTTGTGAACAATATTTCCTTGTGATTTGCCCCCCCCTTTTTGTCTTCATTTATGCTATTTTTTCTCACGAATTTTTTAAAGTTTATTAACTTGAGAGAAAGAGAGAGAGAGAGAGAGAGGGAGAGAGAGAGAGAGAGAGAGCAGGAGCAAAGGACAAGGGCAAAGGGAGAGAGACAGAATCCCAAGCAGACTCTACACCCAGCATGGAGCCCATTGCAGGGCTTGAACTCGCAACCATGAGGTCATGACCTGAGCCCAAATCAAGAGTCAGATGCTTAATCCACTGAGGCACCCCTGCAAATTTTTTTTTTTTTACAAATAGTTTATTGTCAAATTAGTTTCCACATAACACCCAGTACTCATCCCCACAAGTGATCTCCTCCATACCCATCCCCCTCCCCCTCCAAGTCCATCAGTCCTCAGTTTTTGTCAGCATTCAAGAGTCTCTCATGGTTTGCCTCCCTCCCTTTCCCCCACAATTTCCCCCCTTTTTCTCCCCCTTGGTCCTCAGTTAAGTTCCTCCTAATCCTCCTATACGTGCAAACATATGATATTTGTCCTTCTATGCTTGACTTATTTCGCTCAGCATAGCACCCTCAAGGTCCATCCATGTTGCTACACATGGCCAGATTTCATTGTTTCTCATTGCCATGTGGTATTCCATGGTATAGATAAACCACATCTTCTTGATCCATTCATCTGTTGATGGACACTTAGGCTCTTTCCAGGTTTTAGCTATTGTGGAGAGTGCTGCTATGAACATTGGGGTACATGTGCTCCTATGCCTCAGCATTTCTGTATCCCTTGGGTAAATTCCTAGCAGTGCTATTGCTGGGTCATAGGGGAGTTCTATTGTTAGTTTTCTGAGGAACCTCCACACTGTTTTCCAGAGGGGCTGTACCCGTTTACATTCCCACCAACAGTGTAGGAGGGTGCCCGTTTCTCCACAACCTCGCCAGCATCTAGAGTTCTCTGATTGGCTCATTTTAGCCACTCTGACTGGCGTGAGATGGTATCTCAGTGTGGTTTTGATTTGTATTTCCCTGATGAGGAGGGATGCCGAGCATCCTTTCATGTGTCTGTTGGCCATCTGGATGTCCTCTTTGGAGAAGTGTCTGTTCATAGCTTCTGCCCATTTCTTCACTGGGTTGTTTGTTTTTCGGGCGTGTAGTTTGGTGAGTTCCTTATAGATTCTTGATATTAACCCTTTATCTGATATGTCATTTGCACCTATCTTTTCCCATTCCGTTGGCTGCCTATTAGTTTTCTGGGTTGTTTCCTTTGCTGTGCAGAAGCTTTTAATCTTGATGAGGTCCCAATCGTTTATTTTTGCTCTTGATTCCCTTGCTTTTGGGGATGTGTCAAGTAAGAAGTTGCTGCGGTGGAGGTCAAGGAGGTTGTTTCCTGCTTTCTCCTCTAGGGTGTTGATAGTTTCCTGTCTCACGTTCAGGTCCTTTATCCATTTTGAGTTTATTTTTGTGCATGGTGTGAGAAAATGATCTAGTTTCATTCTTCTGCATATTGTTGCCCAGTTCTCCCAACACCATGTTAAAAAGGCTGTCTTTTTTCCATCGGATATTCTTTCCTGCTTTGTCAAAGATTAATTGGCTATATACTTTTGGGACCACTTCTGAGTTCTCAATTATGTTCCATTGGTCGATGTGTCTGTTTTTGTGCCAATACCATACTGTCTTGGTGATGACAGCTTTGTAGTAGAGGGTAAAGTTTGGGATAGTGATCCCTCCCGTTTTGGTTTTCTTTTTCAGTATCACTTTGGCTATTCGGGGTCTTTTGTGAGTCCATACAAATTTCTGGATAGTTTGTTCTAGTTTTGAGATGTATGCTGGTGCAATTTTGATTGGAATTGCATTGAATGTGTAGAGTGCTTGGGTAGTAATGACATCCTAACTATATTTATTCTTCCTATCCATGAGCAAGGAATGTTTTTCCATTTCTTTGTCTTCTTCAATTTCCTTCATAAGTTTTCTATAGTTTTCATCATACAGATCTCTTGTATCCTTGGTTAGGTTTATTCCGAGGTATTTTATGGTTTTTTTGTGCAATTGTAAATGGGATCAGTTTCTTGATTTCTCTTTCTGTTGCTTCATTGTTGGTGTATAAAAATGCAACCGATTTCTGTACGTTCATTTTGTACTCTGCAACTTGACTGAATTCTTGGATCAGTTCTAGTAGGCTTCTGGTGGAGTCTGTCGGGTTTTCGATGTAGAGTATCATGTCATCTGCGAAGAGGGAAAGTTTGACTTCCTCTTTGCCAATTCTGATGCTTTTGATTTCCTTTTGTTGTCTGATGGCTGATGCTAGGACTTCCAGCACTATGTTAAACAACAGTGGTGAGAGTGGACATCCCTGTCGTGTTCCTGATCTCAGGTGGAAAGCTCTCGGTTTTTCCCCATTGAGGATGATGTTAGCTAAAGGCTTCTCATAGATGGCTTTTATGGTGTTTAAGTAGGTTCCTTCTATCCCGACTTTCTCTAGAGTCTTTATTAAGAAGGGATGCTATATTTTGTCAAATGCTTTTTCTGCATCTATTGAAAGGATCATACGGTTTTTATCTTTTCTTTTATTGATGTGATGTATCACATTGATTAATTTCCGAATGTTGAACCAGCCCTGTGACCCAGGAATGAATCCCACTTGATCTTGGTGGATGATTCTTTTTATATGCTGCTGGATTTAATTTGCAAGGATCTTGTTGAGGATTTTTGCATCTGTATTCATCAAGGATATTGGCTTGTAGTTCTTTTTTTTTTTGCTGGATCTCTGTCTGGCTTGGGAATCAGAGTGATGCTGGCTTCCTAAAATGTGTCTGGGAGTTTTCCTTCGCTTTCTATTTTTTGGAATAGCTTGAGAAGAATTTGGATTAATTCTGTTTTAAATGTCTGGTAGAATTCCCCAGGGTAGCCATCAGGTCCACGGCTCTTATTTGTTGGGAGATTTTTGACAACTGATTCCATTTCTTCACTCGTTATGGGTCTGTTGAGGTTTTCTATTTCTTCCCCTGTGAATTTTGGTAGTGAGTGTGTGTTTAGGAATGTGTGCATTTCTTCTAAGTTGTCCAATTTGTTGGCATATAATTTTTCATAGTATTCCCTGATAATTGCTTGTATTTCTGAGGGGTTGGTTGTAAAAGTCCATTTTCATTCATAGTTTTGTCTATTTGGGTGCTCTCTCTTTCTTTTTGGTAAGTCTGGCTAGAGGCTTGTCAATTTTGTTTATTTTTTCAAAAAACCAACTCTTGGTTTCATTGATCTGTTCAATTATTTCTTTGGTCTCTATGTTGTTTATTTCTGCTCTAATTTTTACTATTTCTCTTCTTCTACTGGGTTTAGGGCGTTCTTGTTGCTCTGTCTCTAGTTCCTTTAGGTGAGCTGTTAGATTTTGGACTTGTGCTTTTTCTAATCTCTTGAAATAGGCCTGGAGCACAAAGTACTTTCCTCTTAGGACTGCCTTTGCCGCATCCCATAGATTTTGGATTGTTGTGTTTTCGTTTTCATTTGTTTCCATATATTTTTTAATTTCTTCTCTACTGAAATAAGATGATTTCTTAGATCATCTCAATCTTAGAATCAATCTTAGATTCATCTCTAATGAAATGCCTGATTGGCCCATTCATTCTTTAGTAGGGTGTTCTTGTTTTTTTTTTTTTCTTTTAATGTTTTATTTATTTCTAGGAAAGAGAGAGAGAGACAGCGTGAGAAGGGGAAGTTCAGAGAGAGAGGGAGTCACAGACTGAAACAGGTTCCTGGCTCTGAGCTGGCAGTCAGCACAGAGCCCGACGCAGGGTTCGAACCCATGAACCGCGAGATCATGACCTAAGCAAAAGTAGGACGCTTTAACCGACCAATCTACCCAGATGCCCCTAGTAGGGTGTTCCTTAACCTCCATGTTTTTGGAGGTTTTCCAGACTGCTTCCTGTAATTGATTTCAAGTTTCAAAGCGTTATGATCTGATAGGGTGCATGGTATAATCCAATTATTTTATATGTATTGAGGGCTGCTTTATATCCCAGTACGTGATCTATCTTGGAGAATGTGCCATGCACACTTGAGAAGAAAGTAAATTCCATGGCCTCGGGATGTAAAGTTCTAAATATATCCGTCAGGTCCATCTGGTCCAATGTGTCTTTCAAGTCCATTATTTCTCTAGTGATTTTCTGGCTGGTTGACCTATTATTGCTGTAAGCGGAGTATTAAAGTCCCCTGCTGTTAGCACATTCTTATCTATAAGCTTGTTTCTGTTTGTGATTAATTGTTTTAGATATTTAGGTGCTCCCATATTTGGTACGTAGACATTTATGATTGTTAGTTCTTCCTGATGGAAGGACCCTGTAATTATTATGTAGTGCCCTTCTTCATCTCTTGTTATTGTCTTTAATTTAAAGTCCAGTTTGTCTGATAAGTATAGCTACTCCGACTTTCTTTTGATTTCCTATAGCATGATATATATTTCTCCATCCCCTTAATTTTAATCTGAAGGTATCTTCCAGTCTAAAATGAGTTTCTTGTAGACAGCATATAGATGGATTTTGTTTTCTAATCCATTCTGCTACCCTCTGTCTTTTGATTGGAGCATTCAGCCCATTTACATTCAGTGTTATTATTGAAATATGTGGATTTAGAGTCTTTGTATCTTTTGTAGGGTTCATGTTTGTGGTGGTGTCTCTGGAATCTTTGTTCCTTGCAACCTTTCCTTCAGAGCGCCCCCCTCAGGATTTCTTGTAGGGCTGGCTTCGTGGTGACAAATTCTTTCAGTTTCTGTTTATTTGGAAAGGTTTTTATCTCTCCTTCTATTTTGAATGACAGGCTTGCTGGATAGAGGATTCTTGGCTGCATATTTTTACTGTTCATCACATTGAAGATCTCTTGCCATTCCTTTCCTGCCTGCCACGTTTCAGTAGATAGGTCTGTCACCACTCTGATAGGTCTCCCTTTGTATGTGAGGGCCCTTTTCTCCCTAGCTGCTTTCAAAATTCTCTCTTTGTCCTTGTATTTTGCCCTTTTTACTATGATATGCTGTGCAGAAGATCGATTCAAATTACGCCTGAGGGGAGTCCTCTGAGCCTCTTGTATTTCCACATTTACTTCTTTCCCCAAGTTGGGGAAGTTCTCTGCTATAATTTTTTCCAGGACTCCTTCAGCACCTTTCCCTCTCTCTTCCTCTTCCAGGATTCCTATGATATGGATATCGTTGCGTTTGACTGTATCGCTGAGCTCTCGAGCTCTTCTTTCCTGTTCCTGGATCAGTTTGTCTCTTTTTTTGTCCGCTTCTTGTTTTTCTATAATGGTATCTTCTAAATCACTTATTCTCCTTTCTGCCTCTTCAATCCATGCATTGGAGGCCTCTAATTTATTATGTATCTCATTTATCGCATTTTTTAATTCTTCATGCCTATTTTTATTTTCCATTCTGTCTGTAGCCATAGTTTCTTTGATGTCCCCTCTGTTTTTTTCAAGCCCAGCTATTAATTTTACCATTATTATTCTAAAATCTTGTTCAGTTATGCTGCTAATATCTGTTTTGAGCAGTTCATTAGCTGTCATTTCTTCTTGGAGTTTCTCTGGAGGAGAGCTCTTTCATTTCATCATTTTAGTTAGCTTTCCGGCGCTTGTTGGTTTTAGAGACCTGTTAATGCTCTCTGTATCTATGAGTGCTGCTATATCCAAGAAGACTCTCTGACTGTCCAGGGCCTAACCTTTCAGAGAGTGTTTTTTTTTTAATGTTTTTTTTTATTTCTAGGAGAGAGAGAGAGACAGCATGAGCAGGGGAGGGTCAGAGAGAGAGGGAGTCACAGACTGAAACAGGCTCCAGGCTCTGAGCTGGCCGTCAGCACAGAGCCCGACGCGGGGCTCGAACCCACGAACCGCGAGATCATGACCCAAGCGAAAGTCGGACGCTTAACCGACTAAGCCACCCAGAGAGTGTTTTTGAATGGTATCTCTTGGTCTCTCTTGTTGGGACCTTGGTTATTTTATTTTCCTATTCGTAGTGATATTTGGGACTCTCAACCTTGTGTACTCTAGCTTGTTTCTTGAGGTAGCAGTTAGAAGACTTTCTTAGTGGATTCTGCATCCTTTTTCTCCCAATCTCTCAGGTTTTGTAAGGTTTCCAATGACTTCAGATCTTTTCCGTGTGATGTATGGGCGCAAGTGCAAGTATGGAGCTTCTTACTTCTCTGCCATCTTGCCCCCTCCTCACCCCTGCAATTTTTTAAAATTTCTGTCAAATTTACAAATCCTTTTCTTTATTTCCTATTCTGAAAACTATTCCCTACACTCAGGTCATAGAGGAAGCCACCACAAAATACCTTGTTTTGAGGTTGAATTATTTGCCCAAGCTCACAGATATAGTCGTGCCTAAGATAAAACTTCACATCTGAGGGACTACAATGAATGTGAGGAAAAGCTGCAAGTGGTACTTCTCCTTCCAGAAAATGATAAAATACCTGTGCCTAGGGGAGATGTCATAGAGATTATAGGAAGTTATGGAGCCATGCAGTACGAAGTATAAACGGGCATTTAAAAAAGATGTGGAATTCTACTTTCTCTTCACTAAAACCTGGTGATACGAACTCTGCTTTGAAAGAAACAAGAGATATAGAAGACAGGAGGAAATTCCTCGGCTCCAAACCCAACACAGGCATCCCTGAATAAAGGTGCTGATCTCAGATAGCAGTGCCCTCACTAAAATGATAAATGAGTGGAGAAAAAGAAAAAAAAAAAACTGGCCCCCACCCAGAGAAAAAAAATGCAAAGAAAGTTGTTTATCTTTAGAAAGAAAGAAAAAATATCAGAAAAAGCATAATTTCTTTCACATATAGTTTTAGCACAAATCAACATGTGAAAAATGTAGAAAGCCAACATCCCATCCATGTGGGACATAGTTTGGGGATTATACTTAATTGTTTTTCAACTGAGTTATCTTTGTGAACTTGCTAATAATCGTCAGCTCAGTTCTATCCTATGTTTATTTGAGAATGCAGACATGCTTGGGATTCTTAAGTTTCATTGGAAATATTCTTCTAGACTTTATGCTTGAAGCATAACAATATGAGGTAGATGTATTCATCTCTGTCTGTATTGTACTAGTTAAAGCATAGGGTTAAAATATTATGAAGGATCATCTCCCTCAGCTTACTCTGATAAAAGAATACTCTGTACCAACCTTGGATCTGCCTTCCACTTTTCATTTATTTGGCAGGCTCTTACAAGTCTAAGAGTTGCTTGAGAATTAGTTGTTCTAGTTAATAATGGGAATGTGAATATTAAGATAAGTTTTATAATCATTTTAATACTTCTTTTCAGTTTATTTCTTAATGCAATACTTTCATGAATAGAAAACATGTAAAATCGTCAAAGCATCCTCAGAAAGAAGTAGAATTTATATTATTCTAGGCTTATTTCTTGGAAATGGTTTTAGAAAAGCCAGAATCCTCTGTATGCCCCTCTGGGAACTTCTGTTTCTCAGTTATGGTAGGATTTAGAACAGAGCTTTTTCACAGACACATTAGGGAAAACACTAGTGTTCTCATTCCATTTGTAATAAAGCAAAAACAGGTTTATAAAAATAAAAGTTTAAAACTATGAATTATGTATTAAACGCATACCTTCTAGGTTGAAGGAATGCTTCTAATAAAATATTTCTGTGAAATTTATTATGACTTAATAAACTAATTGGTACAGTAAATGCTGACAGCAGCATTAGAATAAATGTTATCTATACAATAAAAACCTGTGTCCGAGTTTTAAACAAAGCTGGAGAATTTTGTCAAAATCATTATTTCAATATTATAACTGTAGTCCTAGAAGAGAGAAATATAACCTACTGCAGTCCCTGAAATATATTATCTTCAAAAAACATGACTTTTCTCCCTTTCAACATTGAAATTTAACTATCTGCAATTCATCAAGATATTTCCAAATACCAACTCATTATGAATCCTACATAGTAAATAGGGAAAAATAAAAATACTATTTCTAATTATATAGCATTTTCTTAACTTACAATCAGGGGATATAAACTGCTTCATGGCAAAAAGGAATCTACACTATGGCTCAATTTCCTTCTCCTTCAGAATGGAAATACAAAATTTGTTATCTGTAAAGTGTTTCCTGAGGGACAAGATGGCTGAGTCAGGTAAAGAGAAGCAGAGTACATACACTTACATCTTATGCACACTTGTAATATGGTGGTCCAGAATATAATTCATCACCTATATTTAAGCCTGCAGACTCTCACTGCATATAAGGATGACAAAACACAACATAGCCCTGCCACAAAGGTACTCTGCATTTAATGAAACATTTTTATACCACTAAGCAGTGTTTCCTAGTTCAGAAATAAGGAATAAGTATTGGTATATTCCTTCAACCTTTCAAGAAACAGGTAACTATCTTGCTATATAAATATTTTCAGAATAATTAAACTTCCTCTTAGGTTGGTATTGACTGATTTTATTTATAGGAAGCCCAAGAATTGGAGTTGTTATTCTATGGTATATAATTCAAAATTTGGCAGAATATGAGTGATCAGAGAGAGACATAAAGAAAGTTTGTCAGGTAAGAGGAATACTCTATTTCTTTTTATTTGGATTGTGGTTACTCTGTACATAATTGATAAAACTCTTCAAGTTTATTTTTTGTCTGAATAGTGTATCTCAACAGAAATTTTGTCAATACATATATATATTTTTAGATTTGTATCTGTTAGGTTCCAACCAACCAACCAACCAAACAAGCAACCAAACAAAGACCTGAGACTACTCTAACTGCTTCAGTCAGAAAAGGATGTAATATTGAAAAGTTATTCAGTATTTACAAACTACTGAAAGTCTGAAGGAAAAAAAAAAGTTACGAAACTCACTTCCACCTCCCAAGTTCAACTCTTTCTTTCAGAGCTTTAAGAGGTTGCAGGAGAAAGAGGAAAAGACCTGTAATGCACTCAGTGGTTTAAGCTGGATCTATTTTATAGTTCTGCTCATGGAGGTAGGCTTGCGTATGCTTCTCTTCCGTCCTGTCAATCATGTAAGATTAGCTTCCACTGATGGAATATTACATTGAGCCCTGTTGGCAGAATTTCTGAGATGCATAAATCTCAGGAGAATACAGGAGTCAGAAAATGGTGCTGAGTTGTCTGCCTCTATCTATGTATCTATGTATCTGTCTATCTATCATCTATCTTATATCTATCTATCCATCCATCCATCCATCCATCCATCCATCCACCTATCCATCTATCTATCATCTATTCATCTATCTATCATCTACCTGGAGAGAGAGAGACAGGGAGAGAGGAAGGAAAGAAAATCATGCATTTTGTTATAAGCATATCTATGTTTCATTTCTTTTACTGCTCAGTAGTATTCCATCACATCAATGCATCACAGATTTTCTGCTGGATATGTGACACTTTCCAAGTTTATTATTATTAAAATATTGCTGTTGTTTTAGGACTCTTTCCAGAGAGTTAGGTTTTCATTTTTCTTGTATAAAAACCTTCAACTGCTATTGTTAGATGCAACCGTATTTTTTAAATATCAGTAGGTTAAATCAGTGTCAGACATCACTTCTATTTGCCTACTGATTTTTGTGCACAGTACTTTGCAATTACTAAAAGGGAATGTTAAAATCCCTAGGTTTGAATACAGATTTGTCAATTTCTCTCTTCTCTCCTCATTTTCTTTTCCTCAAGTATTGTTAAACTCTTATCAGGTGCACACAAATTTATTATTTTTGTCTTTTTCATGACTTTTCCTTTTTTGCTTTTTATGAAATATCCATATATACTTCTGCTAATAATATTTATTGAAGTATACTTGTAACTAATATAAATGCAACCACACTAAGTTTTCTATGTTTAATGTTTTCAGTGCATATAAGACTTTTCATCTTTTTCGATTTCAAGTTGGATATTTTTACTATTTAAAATGTGTTCCTTATAACTAACCTATAGTTAGCTTTTGCTTTCTTTTTCATCCATTCTGAGAAATTTTCCTTTGTAATCCATGTACTTAATATGTTTACGTTTAATTAAATTTTTGGTGTTTGCAATCCATTAGAATATTTGTTTTCTGTTTATTTTCTTCTGTTTTCCTTTGTTCCTTCTTTCTAGCCTAGTTCTGGGTAAAAAGAGTATTATTAGTAGTCCATTTTGGGACGCCTGGGTGTCTCAGTCAGTTAAGCATCCAACTTTGGTTCAGGTCATGATCTCATGGTCTGTGGGTTCAAGCCCCACATCAGGCTCTGTACTGACAGCTCAGAGCCTGGAGCCCACTTCTACTTCTGTGTCTCCCTCTCTCTTTCTGTCCCTCCCCTGCCCTCTCTGTCCCTCAAAAATAAATAAACATTTAAAAAGTTGTATTAGTAGTCCATCTCATGTTATCTACTGATTTTTTAACTACCTATCTTTGTGATATTTTATGGTTCCTATAGAGATTAAAACATACCTTTTAATTAGTCATACCTTACTTTTAAATAATATTAATTCATGAAAAAATTGAGTCTTTCAATTGTATAAGCTTTTAATAGTGGTCTCTTCCCTAAAACTCCTTGCAGTTACTCTGCCATGTATTTTATTATATCTAAATATTCTATTAAAAGCACAGTGTATTCTTGCTTTAAAATATTAGTAATGTTTAAGTTGCTGTGCATTGTCATGTGCATACTCTTTTTTATTCACCCAAGTATTTACCTTCCGTCAGGCTGCTTATTCTTGCTACAGATTCGGAGTTCCATCTTATGCTAAATCCTCTCAGCCAGAAGAATTCCTTCTATCTTTTCTGGTAGTGCTAATCTATAGAAAGTGTATCCTTTCAGTTTTATCTATTTGATTTTGTCCTTTTTAGATTTCATCTTTAAAGGATATTTTTACTACATGTAAAATACTAGATTGATCACTTTGTTTTACTTTTAATACTTTAAAAGCATGCTTACATTGTCATCTCAACTGTATTTTATAAAGGCAGTTTACATGATTTTCTTTATACTTCTGTATATATTGTGTCATTTTTCTCCTCTCTTGTGGAAAAAATTAAGATGTTCCCTTTATCTTTTGTTATTTAGCATTTTGACTCAGATATGCCCTGCTGTGATAATTTATGTATTATGATTACTAATATTACCATTAGTTTATGAATTCTGCTAATAATATTTCTTAACCATAAATCTAAATGATTTAAAAGTGCATTATAGGGGCGCCTGGGTGGCTTAGTCGGTTAAGCATGCGACTTTCGCTTAGGTCATGATCTCGCAGTTCGTGAGTTCGAGCCCCGCGTCGGGCTCTGTGCTGACTGCCAGCTCAGAGCCTGGAGCCTGTTTCAGTCTGTGACTCCCTCTCTCTCTGACCCTCCCCTGCTCACGCTGTCTCTCTCTCTCCTAGAAATGAATAAAACATTAAAAATTTTTTTAAAAAAAGTGCATTATAAATTTTTACTGAGGGTCCTGAAAGAAGAATGTACAATACATAGAATAAACCAAATTTTGTAATCAAGAGACAGTTTAAAACTTTGATTTTTCTTATTACAAAGATATGAGTTATTGAAAATTTAACAGCACTGATATGTGTTCTTTCAAATTTTTATACACACATACATATAGTCTTTTTTTTTTTTTTGCCAGCACCTCTCTGTTTCAAAGTCTTGAGAGAAATTTAAGTGTTGAAAACTTTAATGTAAATCCACATTTTGAAGAAGATATGGCAACTTCCTTATTAAATTTGAACAACTCATTAATTTAAGTAATGTATTCCTTGTTTTCAAAGGTTACTCTAATAATTTGCAAACATTACTACCGAGATTTTTTTTATTGTTTTTTTCTGCTATAAAATTATTCTTTTATTTTTAAGTTTATTTATTTTTGAGAGGGAGAAACAGAGCGCAAGAGGGGGAGGGGTAGAGAGAGGAGGAAACACAGAATCCGAGCAGGCTCCAGGCTCTGAGCTGTCAGCACAGAGCCCAACACAGGGCTCAAACCTATGGACCACTAGATCATGACCTGAGCTTAAGTCAGCCACTTAACTGACTGAGCCACCCAGGTACCCCGTATAAAATAGCGTGTCTTAAAGTTCTTTCTACTTACCCCTTAGGTCAGAATCACCTGGGGTTCTTGTTAAAAAGGCAGCTGTGTGGAAGTCACCTCAGGCTATGTGAATAAGTGAGGGCATGTGACTGGTGGGCACCAGAACATGCATTTTTATAAACTTTTTCCTTCGATTCTAGGCAGAATGATGTGCAGGAATCATTTTCTTAGACATATACAGAGGGGCATTTCTAGAATACTGTAGCCCAGTATAGATAAAATAGTAAACTAATATTGTCACTTGCCCTAATTCATTACACTGTTGTATAAAGCTTAACTTCAAAGGCATGGATATTTTAAAAACAGAACTTTAACTTTGTTCTTGTGATCAAGGCTACTCTTTATCTTGCTATAGGTCATTCTCTGCATTACCATTTTTCTGGATATCTCAGACATGCTGGTATATATTTTCTAATAATATATAATTGTAGTAAAGTCTGAATTATATTTGAATTCTTATCTGAAAAATGAAGTACTTCACGGCTAACTATGTTGGAACACAACACAACATTATTGAAAACATTGGGGCACCTGGGTGGCTCTGTTGGTTAAGTGTCCAGCTCTTGATTTCAGCTCAGGTCATGATCTCATGGTTCATGAGTTTGAACCCCACAATGAGTTCTGTGCTAGCAATGTGCTTGGGATTTCTCTCTCTCCCCCCCCCCATTGTTCTTCCCTCACTTGTGCTCTCTTTCTCTCAAAATAAATAAATAAACTTAAAAAAAGAAAAGAAAACATAAGTGTTAGTCAAATAACCTTGATGAAAACATCATGACTTCCAATTATTAGACACATTATATTCTGTACGCTTCTTTCCCATTTTCAGTTTGTTTTGTCAGGAGTTGGTATAGATTTATTGGTTTATATAAAATTTCTAGCACAAAATGATACCTAAAAAGGTGCACTTTTATCAGTGTACTTTTCGTGAAAACATGGGATTTAATATCTACTTTCTGCACAGAAATTTTGTTCAAAGGCAGTCATATATAGGAGTTCAGAATCTCACAGAGAGAAAACCTGGCAGATCTGCAATTGAGATTTGCCCCAGAGGCATTTTTCACAACACTGAGAATTTAGCTTAACCACTGCACTTCAGCACTGAACAGTTATAATGAATCTAACACTGGCAAAGTCGCAGAAATCCTAATTTTCTAGATATTGTAGCTAAACGCAAATCTGTCAGCCTCAACTAATTCCACATTTTCTTCTTCCTGCTTATTACCTCAAGGATATTATATCCTGGCCTAGAGTAGAGGGCAGAAGTGTCAAAGTGCCAGAAGGATTAGATCACGGTGGCAAAAAATCAAGGTAAGACCACGTAGCAGATCTAATCAGCACTACAGCATGAGACACCCCAAATATATCAAAGATCAAATGACAGCAATACAAAGAAGAGGCATGCAGTTCCTCAGGCAACTCTTTCCTTAGCTCTCACTCGATTTCCTTCAGTTCAACTTCTCATTCAATCTCTGTAGTGTTTGTTATAAACACATATTATTTCTATTAATGTAATAATTATCATCCTTTTCCTTTTTAATTTGCCTACAGATTTTCATATATATTCTTTAGGAAATTCTTTTCCTCTCCCAAAATTATAAATTTATTTTTCTATATTATTTTCTGTATTTTTATAGTTTGCCTTTCATTTTAAGTATTGAATCTACCTAGAATTGATTTTTAACATGAGTATAATGTAGCTATCTAATTTCTTTCATGCTCCTTTAAATAACCAATTGTTGACTCATTTTTGAATTTTTGCATATCCCCCACTGATATGCAATGCTACAATTAATGATCATAATATAAGATTTCTTCCATTCATGGATCTTTTTTTAGGTCTCTTCATTCACGTGGACTCTTTTTCCTATGAAAGCTCATGGAAAGGTTAATACCTTACTTCCCAAATATTTTCATCCTGTGGCTGACATTAACACAATAAAATTAGGAAAGTATACTTTGGTTAAAGAATGATATTGTGCCCATAAAATGTGAACAGTCTGTGTTGGAGTGGAGTATATTCCTGGTTGCCCCCCAAACTTTTACTGATCCCAAAGCTAAAGGAATAGTTTTTCAGCCACTTGTAATCTATTCATGGATTTAGGAAATTCTTTTCCTCTCCCAAAATATAATGCAACACTTCATTTGGGAAGCTATTCAATTTTTTTATTATTATTATCTAGCATCCAGGTGTTTTAGACTACATGAGAGTCTAGTTAGAAATCGGTCTCTTATAAATAGCATTCTGTTTCTGTTCTTTGGTTTTGATTTGGCCTGTGAAGTCATGGATGTCTTACTAATTTTGCTTGTTTTTTAATAGAGTAATGGGTACACCAAAGCATTTAATAACAAAGTTTTGTTAGGCCTTCACTGTTGTACCATATAGCCTTCTAAATGCAGAAACATTATACAAAACCTACAAAAAGAGTCCAAACCTTTTTTTCTGTTCTTTCCCATTTCTTTTTTAGCACAATTTATATATGAGTTCTAAAATTTTTTCAAGTGCTATGGGCACTAGATCATGGTTAAAAGAATTATGTTTTGAATGCTGCTTTGAGTCTGTGGGATGTAACATTCTCTGTAACGATTTTATTATTGCTAAAGGCAAGAAATACTTTATTTCTAACATCAAAAGTAAATAAGATGTTGCTCAATTTAGAAGTCCAGGAATATATAATGGGACCAGGATTACCTCAGGAGATAGAAGTTAACATTTGTAAACTTTAAAGAGTTTAAAGTTGTTATTCTTCCTGCAGACAGTGCATAACATTCTCTCAAACAATATTCTAACTTTTTAATCCCTTCAACTGCCCAGTTGTACATGAGTGTTAGAACTAAAAGCAAATAGTCCAGGATAAACAACAGCTACAAGTCTCTTTACTCTTGGGTGAAGACCCAAGTTTCAGTACTGGAGGGATTAAAATCTAAAATTTAAGGGAAAAAAAAAAACTAGTGAAAGTAATAAGTATATTATCTCATAAGTAGATGGACCACATTGTTTTTAAAGTCAAGTTTCATTATTCTGCTAGTATGCTATACGCTCTGCAGTGAAGGGCAACATGAATAGACTCCAGAGCCGAGGTTTGTTTTCTTAATTTCTAGCTCCTTAGTCGTTATTTTAAATATTTACTTAAATACTTTGCATTATTTTTCACCTTCCAAAGATACTTTTCACTTATCGTCATTGAGAAATTTGTAAAAGCTAATGCATATTTCAAAGGGGAAATATCTTTTACAGAACTATTTAGGGAAACTTAGGGTCATAATTCATGTTTCCTTAAAAACTGAATGAGACTGTTCTTTTAGTTATACACTGGAAGTTTTTCTTCATTCCCTTCTTATTTCTTAGTGCTATGATTTATCACATTTTTATATCACAGGATATTCTTACGTGGAATGTCAATATCTTCTAGTTAAAAATATAAAGGCTATCACTAGTGACTGCTTATGGCTTTCTGCTTCAGTAGAATTCAGCATGAGAACTTTCTAAGAACACAGACACTTTTCTTCATTCTCAGCTATTCATGCATCATTAATTTGGTTCACGTGTGCTGATGGAATAATTGAAGATGACATACATTATTCTGTTCTTACAAGTGGTTTTATACATACTCTACCTTTGCCTGAACATTCCTTTAATATCACAACAAGGATACAGGTATTTTAAAAATCATTATTCTAACACATATTAAAATTAAATTTTAGCAACTTGAAATCCAGGAACTATTATCTTTCCAGAATGTGTGTTTACAGAAATTCACTAACTCAATATGCTTCCTTCACTTATCTGTGAAAGTTCCTATTATACATAACCAGTTAGAGACCAATGTGTGCCTTACAACTCTTTACGGTTTTTGTCTTAGCATGTCAGAGTTGCTACACACTTGTCTTGTATTCATTGTTGGCAAAAGAGAAAAGGTGATGTAAGAAAAATACTCAAGAGAAATGTTAGGACCTCCAGATGAGCTTCATTTTGAACTCCTGCACCTCTATTCCCATCTTCTTAATCCTGCCTAAGTAAAAAAGATAGACGAATTTAATATTAAAACTGAAAACAGGGGCGCCTGGGTGGCTTAGTCGGTTAAGCGTCCTGCTTTCGCTTAGGTCATGATCTCGCGGTTCGTGGGTTCGTGCCCCGCATCGGGCTCTGTGCTGACTGCCAGCTCAGAGCCTGGAGCCTGTTTCAGTCTGTGACTCCCTCTCTCTCTGACCCTCCCCTGTTCACGCTGTCTCTCTCTCTCTCCTAGAAATAAATAAAAATATTAAAAAAAAAAAAACTGAAAACAAATTGAGGCATCATTGAATGCCAGAAACTAGAAGAAACTTAATGCAGAAGTGACCAATAGGAAGAATTGCATAATACTGATTCATTTATTGATTTTTTCGGAAATAGTTTTGCATCATAGGTATTTATTTAGTCATTCCACCAATTTGCACGAGTTTTATTAATTTCACACACTTTTTAGATATTATATTATAAGTAAATATCTGTCCTAGGCAGATGTTGTAAATATAGGCAAATAGGTAGACAGATGGATTTACAGGTAGATATTGAAAAAGGCTAGAAAAAATGGATCATTAGGTAACTATAAGGGAAGTTTATCTAAATATAGTACACAAGAAAGAATTTTGAAGAATATACCAAGTAACTGAAATATAATCTGCTAAAAGTAGCTAGTCAGTATGAGAAATTAAGCAGAGGAGTTTGCATACTACATTGTTTTATTTATATAATATGGAAACACAATAAAATGATCTACTGTGATGGAAGTCAGAATAGTGATTACTTTTGTGGCATGATTACTGAGAGGGGACATGAAGAGGCATCTGAGGTCTACTAAAGTCACACAGATACATGTGCTTTATGAAAATTAACTGAGTAGCACCAAGGCTGTGTACGTTTTCCCACTTTACCCTCCTATACAAAATGCCTATGCGAAAAAGCAATATGGCATGTGAGAACTTGGGGAAAGTTTGGTTCAGATATGACAACAGCTTGTAGAAAAGTCCAAGAAAGAGATCATCCTTACATCTTCTTGAAGAAGATTGGAGGCCAGTAGGACTGGAACACAATTACCTAAGAGTGAAGCATCCAGGGAATATCGTCAGAAGGGATACTGAGACAAAATAATGTGGAAAATAAACACCGAAGGAAAGAAATGAAATTTAATTTTAAGTGTGAAAGGAGAACACTTATGCACATCAGAGTGAGGCATAACTGAGTGATAGAAAAATACCTTCATACAGAGAAAGGAGTAACTGTGCCTTTTAGCCAGTTAGGATGGTGGGTCAGCAGTTTAAAATGTTTAGAAGGCAACTATAAATACTAGCACATTGAATAAATGGCAATCCTACTTAGAGTTATGCAGTTTTTATAGTTTTTTTTTTATTTCCTGGCAGTTTTGGTAAATTATGTTTATGAAGATATTGACAAATTTCTTATGATTTTTAAGTTTCTTGTCATAGTTAACATAATATTTTTATTATTCATTTAATATGTATGCAGTCTCTTTTGAAAGAATAAAATATTGATTTTGCTGAATTTCTCTATTATCTGTGCTCATTTCTATTGCTCACTCTACCTACTTTGGTATTATTCATTATCTTTTTCTGTCTTTTTAAGATTGGATATTAGGTCACTGTTTTAATGTTTTCTTCATTCCTATTTTAGACTTTAAAAGCTATATGTTTTCAGTTAAGAACTGCATTCGGGGGGGGTGCCTGGGTGGCTCAGTCTATTGGGTGTCCTACTTTGGCTCAGGTCATGATCCTGTGGTACTTGAGTTCAAGCCCCCTGTCAGGCTCTGTGCTAACAGCTCAGAGCCTGGAGCCTGCTTCAGATTCTGTTTCCTTCTCTACCCCTCCCCATTCATGCTTTGCTTCTCTCTCTCTCTCTCTCTCTCTCTCTCAAAATTAAATAATTGTTTAAAACATTTTAAAAAAAGAACTGCCTTAGTAGTATTGTATAAATTTTCATATATTACACTCCCATTATCCTTCAATTATAACTATATTTTATTCTTCCTGTAATTTAATCTGTGAAGCATTAATTATTTAGATGTGAATTGTTTAATTTCTACATATTCAGGGTTTCAAAAATAACTATGAATTCTTTTCAATTTATTTCCCTTGTGGTCAGATAATACACTATATATGATTTTAATATTTTTAAATGTATTTGGGAGTCATTTTTAGCCTAGAAAACGTCCTGTCATTGTGAGTGTATCATGTGCACTTAAAAAAAAAATCTGCATCTTATAGTTGTTGGATGGAGCATTCTGTACTGTACATGTCAATCAGATCAAGGTTTTTGGTAAATTCATTCAAATTGTTCATGACTTTACTAAAGTTTTTGTCTATTTGTTCAAGTGATTGCTGAAATATACATTTTAAATTTCCTACTATGCTTCCAGTTAAGTCTGTGAATTTTTGCTTCATATATTTTAAGTTTCCTTTAAATGTATTTTTTAAGGCTTATTTACTTTGAAAGAGAGAGAGCAAGAAAGAGCAAGCTGTAGAGGGGCGGAAGGGGGGACAGAGAGAGAATCCCAAGCAGGCCCCACACTGCCAGTGCAGAGCCACATGTGGAGCTCAAACTCAGGAATGTGAGATCATGACCTGAGCCGAAATCCAAAGTCAGACGCTTAACCAACTAAGCCACCCAGGCACCCAATGTTTAAGTCTCCTTTAAATGCTAATTATGTATTTATGAATGAATGTTTCCCTTTATCATTTCAAAGTGTCAAAGTGTCATTTATCTCTAAGAACACTCTTTATCTTCAAGTCCATTTTAGCTAATATTCAAAGAGCCCTTCCAGGTTTCTTTGGCTTATTGGGTTCACAATACATCTTTTTTGCATGCATTTGTTTTGATTGATCTGTGTATTTAAATAAAAAGTGTGTAACTTGTATGGCAGGGTCAGGCTTTTTAAATGTGCTCGTTAATCTCTGCCTTTTAGTTGGTCGGTAGACAATTTACTGTAATTATTTATGAGATTAGATTTAGATGTTTCATTTAGTATTTGTTTCTATAGGGTCATTCTCAGTTTTGTTCTTCATCTCCCTCTCCCCCCTTTTCCTGCCCCTTTTTGGACTATTTGAGTATTTTTAGTATTCTTTTAATTTAAATATTATCTCTTTGGACATATTTTATTTTTCTGGTGTTTATTTCAGACATAATTACTTATTGTTTCATGATGTGTATATAGGTCATAATAATATAATGATTTTATAATATATGTCTTACATATATTATATACTACATTATAATATATTTAATAATAAATAATAGGTTATAATATAGAAACCTTATAATGATATCTTTTTTAATCCTTTCCTTAATTGACATTTGACTTAGTTGTCATACATGTTACATATGTTAAAAATTTTTACCACTTTCATATTTTTTGTTTTAAACAAACATATTTTAAACAATTTAAATGAGAAAAATAGTATGTTACAATTATCTAGGCATTTACTTTTTGTTGTTATTACTTCATTTTCTTCTAAGGATCTGAATTTATGTGTGTTGTAGTTTTCTTTCAGCCTACATGATTTTTTTTTACAGCACTTTTCATAAAGCATGTCTAGTAACAAAACAATACAAAACAAAACCACTTAGATTTTGTTAATCAGGGGGTCTTATTTTGGCCCATATTTCCATTTGTGAGTCTCATCTCCACATTTGGTTCCCCTGCATGGAATCCTCACATAGTTATTACTTTTATTATTATTATTTCGTTCAGCATTTGTAGTCCTAGTGAATGGGAGGGAGCATCTTTATAGGGATTCTGCTTAGCAAAACCGATCTCCAAGCTTGGAATCCCTACTTATTTCATTACCTGTTAACGAAATGCTCTGGTGCTAAAGCTCAGATCCCCTATCCTCCAGGGCCATAAATGATATGATATCTCTAACTTATAAAGAACAATATATTTTCTCTACCCCTTCTTCCCAGGTAAATATTTAGAAGTAATATCTCTTCTGCATTGCTGCATATAATCATTGCTATTCATGCTCTGATTAGCTGAGCAAATAGGTCTTGTATCCCTTTATTTTTCTCGAGATAAAATTATTTTAATGACAAATAAATAAATTCATTCTTGACTATGTAAAATCTGAGCTTGATTAGGTACATCTTTGCCAAAACAGACATTTAACAGCGTCCAAATTATACATAGATGCTTTTTATATTGTGATTTAAATAAGTTGAAAATTATAATTATTACATAACATAATAGAAAGATTCAAGGCACGCATGTCTTCAGAAGTTTAATTTTAATTTTACAAAAAAATCTTGAATTAAACTACATTTTAACAAATGTTTTAAAATACTAGTAGCCATTGCTTTATAAAACCATATGCAACAAGATAATATTCTTTCCTTATTGTGTATTCCTGGAAACTTTGTTGGAGGCCAGTTGGCCATATATGCATGGGTTTATTTATAGGCTCTCTTTTCTGTTCCATTTGTTTGTCTGTTTTTGTGCCAGTACCGTACTGCTTTAATTACTCTTGTTTTGTAATATATTCTGAAATAGGGAGTGTGACACCTCCAGCTCTGATCTTCTCTCTCAAGATTGGTTTGGCTCTTTGTGGTCTTTTTGGACTCCATGTGAATTTTTAGAACTTTTTTTCTATAAGAAATGTCATTGCAATTGTATTAGGGATTGCACTGAATCTGCATTACTTTGAGTCATGTGAACATTTTAACAATATTAAGTCTTCTAGACCATGAACGTGTGTTGTTTTTCCATGTGTTTGTCTTTATTTCACTAGTGTTTTGCAGACATTGGCATGCATACCAGTCTTTCTGCATGCAAAAGAATGACATTTGACCTTTGTCTTATATCATACACAAAAATCAACTCAAAATGAATAAAATATTTAAATATAAGAAAAGAAAATGAGGGGCACCTGGATGGCTCAGTTGGTTAAGCATCCGGTGTTGGGTCAGGCCATGATCTCACAGTTTGTGGGTTCTAACCCTGCGTTGGGCTCTGTGCTGACAGCTCAGAGCCTGGAGCCTGTTTCAGTCTGTGTCTCCCTCTCACTCTGACCCTCCCCGGCTCATGCTGTCTCTCTCTCTCTCTCTCTCTCTCTCTCTCTCAGAAATAAATAAAACATTAAAATATTTTTTAAAAGAAAATGTAAAACTCCTAGAAAGAAACAAAGGGAAAATGTTCATGACACTGATCTAAGAAAGGATATTTCTTGGATATGACACCAAAGACACAAGCAGAAAGAGACAAGTTGGACTACTTCAAACTAAAAGCTTTTGCACAGTATAGGAAACACTCAGTAGATTGTTGGTCTCTATAGTAAACACAGGTTTGTGTATTGGAGGTAGACCCATCCAACTGATTATTTACTAACATAGTAAATAATTAGAGCTGACTCCTCATGCCCCAATTTCTACTCAGGGCAATGTGATGAGGGAAGATCTCATCCACTCTTGAGAGAGGGCACTTTGTTCTAGGTAAGAGGAACCTCAAAGTTATTAATCTCAACTCTTATGCAGAGAAGCTTGCACAGCTGCTTCTCCTCACAAAAACAAACGAACAAACAAACAAACAAACAAACAGGAAAAGGAGAGCTTAACTGTCTAATGTAAATAAATCCTCCTTGAGGAAAGGAGGAGGTAATTACTTTCTGGAATGTAAACAAATGGCTCAAGGAGCCTTAAACCAGTACCTCTTTTTGGATCTCTGTAAGTTTAAGTTCAAGATTTATTTGCCTTTCACTTGCTCTTTAACCTACATTACCTGTCGTTTTTACTCAGAAAGACCTGACCATGCATAAACAGAAAAAGTTTCAAGCAAAACAGTGAAGACTAGTATATTTATAAAGGCGTTCATTTTCAAATTCAATTAGTTTGTGTGCCTTCATTTTGAGTGAAGACTTTTCAAGAGTTCTCTCAGGGCTCCATCCGACTTTGACTCGGGTCATGATCTCACAGTCTGTGAGTTCCAGTCCCGCGTTGGGCTCTGTGCTGACAGCTTGGAGCCTGGAACCTGCTTCAGATTCTCTGTCTACCTCTCTCTCTGCACCTCCCCCACTAGCTCTCTGCCTCTGTCTCTCAAAATAAAGACATAAGAAAAATTTTTTAAAAAGAGTTATTTCAAGTGCAGCATAAAATTTTCAAAAGTGACAAAGACAAGAAAAGGTTGAAATTTTTCCACACCTTCACAAATGTTTTGTGAAATTTAGAAAATGCAGATCAATGGGGCGCCCGGGTGGCTTAGTCGGTTAAGCGTCCAACTTTCGCTCAGGTCATGATCTCGCGGTTCATGGGTTCGAGCCCCGCGTTGGGCTCTGTGCTGGTTGCCAGCTCTGAGCCTGGAGCCTGTTTCAGAGTCTATCACTCCCCCTCTCTCTGACCCTCCCCTGTTCATGCTGTCTCTGTCTCTCTCTCCTAGAAATAAATAAATAAAGCATAAAAAAAAAAAAGAGAAAATGAAGATCAAAAGCTATGGACAAAGGTCAATCTTAGGGAAAGTACAGACTCTCAGAAAGAGAACAAAATCAGAAATTATAGTTAAAGGAAGATATTTGGGGAATGATAGGTCACTCAATACTCAGAAATGCTTGGAGAATGAAAGGTAAATTTTTGACAATTAAGATTATAGAATGCATTCGTTGAAGGGTAAGTCAGTGAACATGGCTAGGATATATTCATTATTTCATGTAGGAATTCATTTACTCAACACTAATTATTTCTTAGGTACATAATCTCTGTTACAAGTGACGGGAATCTAAACATCTGTAAACTACTTTAGTTGCCAATGATGAGGGGCCAAGGCAGGAAAGTAAAAAGCCAATTATATGCTATCATTGTTCCATCTGACAGGCAGTTTGGGTTCTTTTTTGTTTCCTTAGTATTATTTAGCATACACGAGTAACAATTATTGAATATTTTAAGTTGATTTTTCTGTTATTTTACCAAACTGAGAAGTTGAAAGTAAATTTTCCCGAGTGAAAAGTGTTTTCATTTTATGTTATTAGTCAATATGATTTAAGCTAATTTTTCTCCTGCTTGGATTAATGATTGTCTGTTTATAGAATGAGAGATGGTACCAACATTTCTGTGACCACCTCAACTTTTTGTTTGATAGGTAATTCTGATATTCTACTTTCAGAGAAATATATCAATATTTAGCCTCTTAATAGGAAAGAGAAACAAAACAATCAATCTTTTGATAATAAGGTATGGTTTTACCCCTCACATTTCTGCATCAATCATAGAAGATTCTGTGTGCTGAGGGAAAGGAAAAGAAAACTAGCATAGATGTTGATGAGAGAAACTGGTCATCAGTTTTCTTTCTCTTTTCTATTTTATTTTATTTATTTATTTTTTTACAAAGAGTTTATTGTCAAATTAGTTTCCACATAACACCCAGTGCTCATCCCCACAAGTGTCCTCCTCCATGCCCATCCCTCCTCCCCCCCACATCCATCAGTCCTCAGGTTTTGTCAGCATTCAAGAGTCTCTCATGGTTTGCCTCTCCCCCTTTCCCCCACCATTTCCGCCCTTCTTCTCCCCCTTGGTCTTCTGTTAAGTTCCTCCTAATCCTCCTATACGTGCACACATATGATATTTGTCCTTCTCTGCCTGACTTATTTCGCTCAGCATAACACCCTCAAGGTCCATCCATGTTGCTACACAGGGCCAGATTTCATTGTTTCTCATTGCCATGTAGTATTCCATGGTATAGATAAACCACATCTTCTTGATCCATTCATCTGTTGATGGACACTTAGGCTCTTTCAGGTTTTAGCTATTGTGGAGAGTGCTGCTATGAACATTGGGGTCCATGTGCTCCTATGCCTCAACATTTCTGTATCCCTTGGGTAAATTCCTAGCAGTGCTATTGCTGGGTCATAGGGGAGTTCTATTGTTAGTTTCCTGAGGAACCTCCACACTGTTTTCCAGAGGGGCTGTACCCGTTTACATTCCCACCAACAGTGTAGGAGGGTGCCCGTTTCTCCACATCCTCGCCAGCATCTAGAGTTCTCTGATTTGCTCATTTTAGCCACTCTGACTGGCGTGAGGTGATATCTCAGTGTGGTTTTGATTTGTATTTCCCTGATGAGGAGGGATGCTGAGCATCGTTTCATGTGTCTGTTGGCCATCTGGATGTCCTCTTTGAGGAAGTGTCTGTTCATATCTTCTGCCCATTTCTTCACTGGGTTGTTTGTTTTTTGGGCGTGGAGTTTGGTGAGTTCCTTGTAGATTCTGGATATCAACCCTTTATCTGATATGTCATTTGCAATTATCTTTTCCCATTCCATTGGTTGCCTATTAGTTTTCTGGGTTGTTTCCTTTGCTGTGCAGAAGCTTTTAATCTTGATGAGGTCCCAACAGTTTATTTTGGCTCTTGATTCCCTTGCTTTTAGGGATGTGTCAAGTAAGAAGTTGCTACGGTGGAGGTCAAGGAGGCTGTTTCCTGCTTTCTCCTCTAGGGTGTTGATAGTTTCCTGTCTCACGTTCAGGTCCTTTATCCATTTTGAGTTTATTTTTGTGCATGGTGTGAGAAAATGATCTAGTTTCTTTCTTCTGCATGTTGCTGTCCAGTTCTCCCAACACCATCTGTTAAAAAGGCTGTCTTTTTTCCATTGGATATTCTTTCCTGCTTTGTCAAAGATGAGTTGGCTGTATACTTTTGGGTCCACTTCTGAGTTCTCAATTCTGTTCCATTGGTCTATGTGTCTGTTTTTGTGCCAATACCATACTGTCTTGATGATGACAGCTTTGTAGTAGAGGCTAAAACCTGGGATGGTGATCCCTCCCGTTTTGGTTTTATTTTTCAGGATTACTTTGGCTATTTGGGGTCTTTTATGGTTCCATACAAATTTCTGGATAGTTTGTTATAGTTTTGAGATGTATGCTGGTGCAATTTTGATTGGAATTGCATTGAATGTGTAGAGTGCTTGGGTAGTAATGACATCCTAACTATATTTATTCTTCCTATCCATGAGCGTGGAATGTTTTTCCATTTCTTTGTGTCTTCTTCAATTTCCTTCATAAGTTTTCTATAGTTTTCATCATACAGATCTCTTGTATCCTTGGTTAGGTTTATTCCGAGGTATTTTATGGTTTTTTTGTGCAATTGTAAATGGGATCAGTTTCTTGATTTCTCTTTCTGTTGCTTCATTGTTGGTGTACAAAAATGCAACCGATTTCTGTACGTTGATTTTGTACTCTGCCACTTGGCTGAATTCTTGGATCAGTTCTAGTAGGCTTCTGGTGGAGTCTGTCGGGTTTTCTATGTAGAGTATCATGTCATCTGCAAAAAGTGAAAGTTTGACTTCCTCTTTGCCAATTCTGATGCCTTTGATTTCCTTTTGGTGTCTGATGGCTGATGCTAGGACTTCCAGCACTATGTTAAACAGCAGTGGTGAGAGTGGGCATCCCTGTCGTGTTCCTGAACTCAGGGGGAAAGCTCTGAGTTTTTCCCCATTGAATATGATGTTAGCTGAAGGCTTCTCATAGATGACTTTGATGATGTTTAAGTAGGTTCCTTCTATCCCAACTTTCTCGAGAGTTTTTATTAAGAAGGGATGCTGTATTTTGTCAAATGCTTTTTCTGCATCTATTGAAAGGATCATACGGTTTTTATCTTTTCTTTTATTGATATGATGTATCACATTGATTGATTTCCGAATGTTGAACCAGCCCTGTAACCCAGGAATGAATCCCACTTGATCTTGGTGGATGATTCTTTTTCTATGCTGCTGGATTCGATTTGCAAGGATCTTGTTGAGAATTTTTGCATCCGTATTCATCAAAGATATTGGCCTGTAGTTCTCTTTTTTTGCTGGATCTCTGTCTGGCTTGGGAATCAGAGTGATGCTGGCTTCATAAAATGTGTCCGGGAGTTTTCCTTCGCTTTCTATTTTTTGGAATAGCTTGAGAAGAATTGGGATTAAATCTGTTTTAAATATCTGGTAGAATTTCCCAGGGAAGCCATCAGGTCCAGGGCTCTTATTTGTTGGGAGATTTCTGATCACTGATTCAATTTCTTCACTCGTTATGGGTCTGTTGCGGTTTTCTATTTCTTCCCTTGTGAATTTTGGTAGTGAGTGTGTGTTTAGGAATGTGTACATTTCTTCTAAGTTGTCCAATTTGTTGCCATATAATTTTTCATAGTATTCCCTGATAATTGCTTGTATTTCTGAGGGGTTGGTTGTAATAAGTCCATTTTCATTCATAATTTTGTCTATTTGTGTGCTCTCTCTTTTCTTTTGGATAAGTCTGGCTAGAGGTTTGTCAATTTTGTTTACTTTTTCAAAAAACCAACTCTTGGTTTCATTGATCTGTTCAATTGTTTCTTTTGTCTCTATGTTGTTTATTTCTGCTCTAATTTTTACTATTTCTCTTCTTCTACTGGGTTTAGGGCATTCTTGTTGCACTGTCTCTAGTTCCTTTAGGTGAGCTGTTAGATTTTGGACTTGCGCTTTTTCTAATCTCTTGAAATAGGCCTGGAGAGCAATGTACTTTCCTCTTAGGACTGCCTTTGCCGCATCCCATAGATTTTGAATTGTTGTGTTTTCATGTTCATTTGTTTCCATATATTTTTTAATTTCATCTCTAATTGCCTGATTGGCCCATTCATTCTTTAGAAGGGTGTTCTTTAACCTCCATGTTTTTGGAAGTTTTCCAGACTTCTTCCTGTAATTGATTTCAAGTTTCAAAGCATTGTGATCTGACAGTGTGCATGGTATAATCTCTATTCTTTTATATTTATTGAGGGCTGCTTTATGTCCCAGTATGTGATCTATCTTGGAGAATGTGCCATGCACACTTGAGAAGAAAGTAAATTCCCTGGCCTCAGGATGTAAAGTTCTAAATATATCCGTCAGGTCCATCTGGTCCAATGTGTCTTTCAAGTCCATTATTTCTTTAGTGATTTTCTGTCTGGTTGACCTATCTATTGGTGTAAGCGGAGTATTAAAGTCCCCTGCTATTAGCACATTCTTATCTATAAGCTTGTTTCTGTTTGTGATTAATTGTTTTAGATATTTAGGTGCTCCCATATTCGGTGCGTAGACATTTATGATTGTTAGTTCTTACTGATGGATGGACCCTGTAATTATTATGTAGTCCCCTTCTTCATCTCTTGTGATTGTCTTTACTTTAAAGTCCAGTTTGTCTGATATAAGTATCGCTCCTCCGGCTTTCTTTTGATTTCCTGTAGCATGATATATATTTCTCCATCCCCTTACTTTTAATCTGAAGGTATCTTCCCGTCTAAAATGAGTTTCTTGTAGACAGCATATAGATGGATTTTGTTTTTTAATCCATTCTGCTACCCTATGTCTTTTGATTGGAGCATTCAGCCCATTTACATTCAGTGTTATTGAAATATGTGGGTTTAGAGTCTTTGTATCTTTTGTAGGGTTCATGTTTGTGGTGGTGTCTCTGGAATCTTTGTTCCTTGCAACCTTTCCTTCAGAGCATCCCCCTCAGGATTTCTTGTAGGGCTGGCTTCGTGGTGACAAATTCTTTCAATTTCTGTTTATTTGGAAAGGTTTTTATCTCTCCTTCTATTTTGAATGACAGGCTTGCTGGATAGAGGATGCTTGGCTGCATATTTTTACTCTTCATCACATTGAAGATCTCCTGCCATTCCTTTCTGGCCTGCCACGTTTCAGTAGATAGGTCTGTCACCACTCTGATAGGTCTCCCTTTGTATGTGAGGGCCCTTTTCTCCCTAGCTGCTTTCAAAATTCTCTCTTTGTCCTTGTATTTTGCCCTTTTTACTATGATATGTCGTGCAGAAGATCGATTCAAGTTACGTCTGAGGGGAGTCCTCTGAGCCTCTTGTATTTCCACATTTACTTGCTTCCCCAGGTCGGGGAAGTTCTCTGCTATAATTTGTTTCAGGACTCCTTCAGCACCTTTCCCTCTCTCTTCCTCTTCTGGGATTCCTATGATATTGATATCGTTGTGTTTCACAGTATCGCTGAGCTCTCGAATTCTTCTTTCCTGTTCCTGGATCAGTTTGTCTCTTTTTTTTGTCCGCTTCTTGTTTTTCTATAATGGTGTCTTCTAAATCACTTATTCTCCTTTCTGCCTCTTCAATCCGTGCATTGGAGGCCTCTAATTTATTATGTATCTCATTTATTGCATTTTTTAATTCTTCATGCCTATTTTTATTTTCCATTCTCTCTGTAGCCATAGTTTCTTTGATGTCCCCTATGTTTTTTTCAAGCCCTGCTATTAATTTTACCATTATTATTCTAAAATCTTGTTCACTTATGCTGCTGATATCTGTTTTGAGCAGTTCATTAGCTGTCATTTCTTCTTGGAGTTTCTTTGGAGGAGAGCTCTTTCGTTTCATCATTTTAGTTAGCTTTCTGGCTCTTGTTGGTTTCAAAGACCTGTTATGCTCTCTGTTTCTATGAGCGCTGCTATATCCAAGAAGACTCTTTGACTTTCCAGGGCCTATCCTTTCAGAGATTGTTTTTTGATTGGTATCCCTCGGTCTCTCTTGTTGGGACCTTAGTTATTTTATTTTCCTATTCGTAATGATATTTGGGACTCTTCACCTTGTGTACACTAGCTTGTTTCTTGAGGTAGCCCTGGAAAAGAAAACAGACAGACAAACACACAGGGAGCAGGAGCACACAAACCCACAGGCTAATTCAACTAAGATGCAAAGCGAGAGGGAAAACGAAAAAGTTAAGAGAAAAGACGGAGGAGGGAGGGTGAATAATAGGGAGCCTAAAATACAGAAAAGGGTCAAAAAGGGGAAAAGAAAAGGAAAAAAGAAGAAAACCGATGGACAAAGAACGGTTTAAAGCATATACCTGGATTTCCCAGCTACAGTTAAATAGCCATGTGTATGCAGTGCTGGTTGAAGAGCATAGAGAAAAAGAGAGAAGGCAGGACGAGATGAGGCAGGTTTGGAAATAGAATGAACAGACAGAAGGGATAAGAAGCTTTTTTCAAAGAGGTAAAGGGTAGAATATGGTTGGATAGGTGAGAGAAGGATGCTGGAATTATGCAGAGAAACTATATAGTCTAATTACTCCTGAGAGAAATAGCTGAAAAGGTCGGTAGGTATAGAATTTACATTTACAGAATGGACTTGTTGTGATTGTTTAAGCAAGCTGGCGACCAGAGTTAATCAGGTCAGTGTTTTGGGGAAAAAAGCAAGAAAAGAGAAAGAAGAAGAAAAAAAGAAAGAGAAAAGAAAAGGAAAAAAAAGAAAGAAGAAAAAAAAGGAAAAAACAAAAAAAGCGGAAAAAAAGGGAAAAAAGAAAGAGAAAAAAAAAAAGGGAGGAGGGCACCTCTCAGGCAGGGATGGGCGTGGCGTGATCCGATGCCTCAGGCGGGGGTTCTGCCTTGGCGATTGTGGGGAGGAGAGTGAGGGTGCTCCAGTCCCTTCTTGAACCCCGCGCTGCCGCTCGCTTTTTTTTGGCGTGTCAACTCCCCGTTCCAGGGACGCAGCCAAAGTTGGTTGCACTCTTCAACCCAGGCCAGTTCCAATCTCCAAATCCCAGTCCGCACGCCCCGCTGAAATTGCCTTAGACACAGCTTCCCAGCCAAACCCCTCGGGCTATTCCAGGCTCCCTGCCGAGCTCTGGGGGCGGAGTCAGAATCGCAGCTTCCTTCTCCGGGTCAGGCTGGCGCGCATGCGCGGGGGCTTGCCTGCGGGGTCCGCGTAGCCCGAGCCCGCTGGAGTGAGGAAAACCGGGTCCCTCTATGGCTCGTCACCTGAAACACGAACTCACAGGGAAATTTCCCAGTTTTTAGCTCTTTGCCTTCCCTCTCAAGTTCCAGCCAGCCAGGAGCGCGGACGCCCGGTGTCTGTGCGTCTCCTTCAGGGGTCCCAGCCGCCCTGGAGCTACAATGGCGGCAGGCGCACTGCTGCTCTGAAATCCAACCTCCAGGAGTGGCACAAAGAAGCAGTTTGTGTGCTCAGCCTCCCCCAGGACCAGTTGGTGCGAGGGGCCCTGGTGTGCAGGTATTTGGCAAGTACGGTCTTTCTATGCACCGAGCGGAGGTTTTTTCCCCCCCGAGCGGAGGTTTTTCTATTTCGGACTCTCTCCTTTTCCCCTCTCACTCCCCGGTTGAGGGTAGAGGGGGATCGCCTCCCACGCCGGCCCGATTTTATCTTCCCCTGTTCGCACTCATGTTATAAGGCTCTCTCAGTGGATTCTGCGTCCTTTTTCTCCCAGTCTCTCAGGTTTTGTAAGGTTTCCAATGGCTTCAGATCTTTTCTGTGTGATGTATGGGCATGAGTGCAAGTACGGAGCTCCTTACTTCTCCGCCATCTTGCCCTCCGTCTCTCTCTTTTCTATTTTAAATATCTTCTTTGTTGGCTTCTGTATGAAGGTTATATTGGCTTCACAAACGTGTAGGGAGGTATTCCAATCTCTTCTATTTTCTCCAAGAAATTGTGGAAAATTGGTTTTAATTTTTCTTTAAATGTTTGGCAGACATCTACAGGGAAGGGACCTGAGCCTGGAGATTTTTTCAGGAATTTTTCATGGTAAATTCAATATCTCCAGTGGTTATAGAACTATTTGCTGTATGATGGTTAAGTTTTGATAGCTTGTCATTTTCTTTCTTTTTTTCTTTTTTAAATAGTTTATTGTCAAGTTGGTTTCCATATAACACCCAGTGCTCATCCCAAAAAGTGCCCTCCTCCATGCCTATCACCCACTTTCCCTCCCTGCTGTCGGAGGCCGGCTCCGGCAGGTCCAGGGGTCCCTGAAGGATGGACGGTGTCGGCGAAGGAGAGTGAGAGAGCCCTGAGATCCTTTCTGATCACCAGGCAGGCATCTCTGTCTTGTCGGTTTGGGTGTCTTTATTTATAGGTCAAAAGTTAACATGGCATCAGGAAATGGAATTTTTACAATGGATAGCTCTTTGTGATAAGATGTTTTTGGAAAATGTACAGAAACAGGTTTTACAGAAGTCTTCTTGCAGAACTACCCCAATTATAGTGAGGTTGAGTAACTAAGAAAATAACAAGGGGTTCACATTATAATAACACTAAGATTAAGTCATAGGTTTGTAGATACTCTTATCCATCCTCATCACAGCTGCCAGGGTAAGGGAAGGTGTTTGCAGAAAGTAGGCCTTAGGGAAGGGGCTGCTATACACCATGAGTTAGCAAAGGTGTATGTACTAACTTATCTTCTGCCCTTATATGTTCCTTTTATCTAAGTTAGGCTCTTTGTCTCCGGGCAAGACTTGATTTTCCAGTTATATTCTTTACAGCACCAGAGAGCCAACCATACCTTTAAAGAGTTTAGCTTATTTCCCATACATAGAATAGCCTCTTCTAGTGCATTTACCTTTGTGTCTACTTTTATGATTTCTTGAATAGTTAGGGCATGAAAGACAATTTTGGTTAGTTGATTTACATGTTGAGCTGTATGAACACCTTGGACTAACACAACGGTAGAAACAGAATTGTACATGAAAAGATCAATCTTTTATGAGTAAGGGTCATTAGCCTGTTCATAGCTCAAGGGAAAGTATGGAGGGAAACAGGACCTTCTGAAGACACGATGTCTGTTCCCATAATCAAAAGAAGAAGTTCCCACAATAAGTTCCTGCACAAGGTGCAATCATCATACCAGGGCCAGAATAAGGGGACAAGTCACTCCCAATATTGATCAACAAGGTACCTTAGGGGTCAGTGCTGAAGCAGAAATAACTGAGTGGGGGTGGATATCGGTCATCATCTGATTGGCAAGAGACCGTGCAAACTTGCTTTAACCTCACCAGGAGTTTTCTCGACTAGTGGGCTCAGAATAACTCACAACACCCTGCCACCACCGTCAGCCCTCAGTTTGTTCTCGGCATTCAAGAGTCTCTCATGGTTTGCCTCCCTCCCTCTCCCCCACTTTTTTTCCCCTTCTTCTCCCCCGTGGTCCTCTGTTAAGTTTCTCCTCTTCCACTCATGAGTGAAAACATATGGTATCTGTCCTCCTATGCCTGACTTATTTCATTCAGTATTAACACCCTCAAGTTCCACGCATGTTGCTACACATGACCAGATTTCATTCTTTCTCATTGCCATGTAGTATTCCATTGTATAGATAAACCACATCTTCTTGATCCATTCGTCTGTTGATGGACACTTAGGCTCTTGCCATGTTTTGGCTATTGTTGAGAGTGCTGCTATGAACATTGGGGTACATGTGCTCCTATGCCTCAGCATTTCTGTATCCCTTGGGTAAATTCCTAGCAGTGCTATTGCTGGGTCATAGGGGAGTTCTATTGTTAACTTTTTGAGGAACCTCCACACTGTTCTCCAGAGGGGCGGCACCAGTTTACTTTCCCACCAACAGTGTAGGAGGGTGCCCGTTTCTCCACATCCTCACCAGCATCTAGAGTCTCCTGATCTGGTCATTTTAGCCACTCTGACGGGCATGAGGTGGTATCTCAGTGTGGTTTTGATTAATATTTTCCTTATGTTGAGGGACACTGAGCATCGTATCATGTGTCTGTTGGCCATCTGGATGTCCTCTTTGGAGAAGTGTCTGTTCATATCTTCTGCCCATTTCTTCACTGGATTATTTGTTTTTTGGGTGTGGAGTTTGGTGAGTTCCTTATAGATAGTTTGTCATTTTCAAGGAATTGTTTCATATTTTAGAGTTTAGAGTTTTCAAAATTATAAGTGTTAAGTTTCTTTTAATATGTTTCAATTCAATAGCTTCAGTGTGCATAGTGATATCTCTATTTCATACTTGTTATCTTTACATTGTAGTTTTCTCTTTTTATTGTTGTAAGTCTTACTAGGGGTTTATAAAGTTCCTTGTCCTTTTCTTCCCCCAAAGAAACAGGTTTCCCCTTTGTTGTTTTTCCTTTTCAATTTCATTTATTTCTGCTCATATTTATTATTTAATTCCTTCTTTCTACTTTGAATTTATTGTGCCCTTTTTTTCTAGTTTCTTGAGGTAGAAACTTAAATTATTGAGGGTTTTTTGGTATAATTCAAGCATTTTTGTGCTAATTTTCCTCTCGGCACTGCTTTAGGTATCTCCCACTTTCAATTATTTTTGTTTTTCTTTTTCACGCAATATATTTTTTAAAATTTCTTTTGAGATCACCTCTTTGACACATGCATTGTTTAGAAGTGCAACATTTACTTTCTAATTGTTTAGAAAATCTCTTGTGATCTTTCTGTCACTGATTTCTAGTTTGATTTTATTGTGGTCTCCGGTATAATTTCAATTCCCTTAAATATACTTATTGTTTATGGGTGGAATTAGATTAGATTCTCTTTTTTGGTTTTGTTATTTTGTTCTGTTGTCTAGTTTTTTCTTTACAGCACAGGGCCAGAAAGTGCTCACTGTTGAATCGCACTCGTGCCAGGGGAGGTAGATGCAATTAAAGTGCTGTTTGGCTCCACCTCCCAACTTTTCCCTCTGCCTCTATGATGCTGAGTAGGGGGAGAGAGGCTCAGTTCCCATTGCAATCAGCTGACAACAGAGGTGGGAACAAGTGTTGTTCTGAGCTCCCCTAAATCATATACCCTAGAATTCAATCTTTCTGATGCTAAGTGGGTGGAAAGGCTCAGCGTATAGATGGAGCCAGCTGACAATGTGCAGGAAGTGAGGAAGTGGAGTGGTATGTAAGTAGCTTCTCATGATGCTTCATGAAGTATCATTGCTACAGAGTGGGAGTGGGAGCTCAGCTCATCACTCTATTCCAGAGACATTACCCTGACTTGAGATTAGGGTCTGGGCCATTTGCTTCTACAGAATCATCATTCTCATGGGGGGAAACTGACTGCTGCCTTTTACCAAGCAAGTGAGTGGAGTGGAAGATCTGTTCCATGCGTGGCTCTACCAGAATCATAAAGAGGGTGTGATTGTCACGTTGGTGCTTGGAAAAAGTAAGCAGAGAATTGCCAAAAGGTTTTCTGTCATTAAGCCACCATTTTCACTCACTTCAACTCAGAGGAAAAACAAACACACACACTTGGAGTGTGTGTGTGTGTGTGTGTGTGTGTGTGTGTTCCAGGCTGCCCTCACTAGGACATGTAGAAAGAAAAAGTGAAACCCAGATATTTCACTGTACTGTCATTCCTCAAGTCCCTCAGTCCCTAAGAACTCTACCTTTTTCTTTCCAACCTTCAGAATTTTCCCATGCCTGTTTATTATGTTATATTCAGGACAAATTAGTTTAAGGGGGAGGGGAACCTGGGAGGAGTGGAGTTAATCTATCTTGCTTGAAACCTGATGTGTATGGATTGAATGTTAATGATTCATTATATTAAATGAAACTTTCAATCTAAATGCAAAAGACAAAATATTTATTTTGAAAAGGGGATTTTATTTTACTTTGTTAAAACGCTGTAACATTCCATGTATTTTGCAAACCAAAGTTCTCTCAAAATTCAAAGGTTCCAGTTTTGACATCTTTTCTAGCCTTGCCCAAACAGAAATATTACATGTGGGACTTTGAGAATATTAATTATGCCATTTTCTTCATTAATATTCTTGAGATCAACTCCTGCTGTGTTCTATGATTACTTTTCTGGAATTTAATATCATCTACATGAACTGATAAGGCATCTACTCTAAATTTTTTGTTTTGACTTAAAGATTTTGATATTTTATACCCTGGATATATTAACACTACAATGAAAATTTTGTGGGCTTTATTTAAATGTTTAAAAGCTTATTAAGGAATCATAAAAATGATTAGTGACTAGTTCAGGTTGTGTTCATATTAAGTTTTTTAAATATTCCCTAGGATTTTAGAAAATATCATTTTAAAAGTAAGTCAATTTTGTTTCAATATACATACATTTTTACATAAAAATCCAATCAATTCACCTATTTGTAGTTTAGCGGTGGGTTATTTTACTTCTTTTTAAAAATGTTTATTTATTTATTAGAGAGAGAGACAGAGCATGAGCGAGAGAGGGTCAGAGAGAGGAGACACAGAATCCGAATCAGGCTCCAGGCTCTGAGCTGTCAGCACAGAGACTGATACAGGGCTCAAACTCACCAGCCTTGAGATCATGACCTGAGCTAAAGTCAGATGCTTAAGTCACTGAGCCACTCAGCTGCCCTGGGCAACTTTACTTCAAATAGGAGATTACTAGTATTTCTATGTTCTGAAAACTTACCCCATTATAATAATTGAAAACAAGATGTGATCAATGTTGATCACTGTATTATATGTTTACTTATCTTTATGATGAAACAAGATTATTTTTTAAAGAAAAAACAAAGCAAAACAAAAAAAATGTAGAGTGTGAGTGTCAAAGCAGGTTACCAAGATTTCCTTTAATATATAAGCAGTACTGCACATAAAACAATAATCTATTTATATTTAAAAAATCTCTCAAACCCAATTTCATACCACTAGGATAATTTCACCTATTTCACTCTTGTCAAAGTAGATGTGTGTGTGTGAATATGTGTGCAATATATCTATTTCGTGGGATAAAAAGAAAAAAAAAAGAAAAAGAAAACAAGAGATGAGAAGTTCTAATTACTGGTTATAAGGAATAAAGAAGAAAGTAGTTTCCTATTTTGAGCATACTTGGATCCAAAGTAGAAAGTTTCCATGATCTAGGTCTACTTCCTATTAAAAAATATATAACTAGCAATGTATGTAATCGTGATGACTATTCTTGGATCATGTCTGATTTTCTGCAGAGTTCCCATTTTCAGTGGCTCGATCATGTAAAAAAGAATTTTGTAGAGTATGAGAAGATAACAAAACTCTATGTGTGTGCACCTATGCATGTGTGTGGGTGTGTGTTTAGGGGAGATGGTCAGTAGTCCAACAAAACTTCATTTTTTCCCCTTGAAAGCAAGGCCTAAATGCCACAGAACTCTCTCTCCAGTGGTGTTTACATTAGTAGCAAAGCATTGCCTTTCTTCCTGTCCTTTATATAGATTGATGGTTCTCATTATTATTGACATATTTGCTGTATCTTATTTGGGGCAAGAAGTTTTCCAAATGTAAACTATCAATTATTCTTATGGACAAATCTGGGTATCCTCTACAAATCACAATTATTTTCCTAAAATACCATCATTTAAAATTAAAATTAAAAAATATATATACCTTGGGCTTTTAAAACTTTTTTTTTACCTATTCAGTATTGAAATAGTTATTAACCAATATTTAGTGGAGAACGCCACAAGTGTTCACATTAGCTCTTCTGTTAAAATGTGATCTTAAAATACAAATAAATGTAATACAAGTAATTATATTGAGTTTTATATTTATCATCAAAACAATGGAACTAGGATTCAAATCTAGTTATTTTTAAATTTATGTTTCATGTAATTTATATTGTATCTATCAAATAAATTCCCAAATCATAAAAAGCTTAAATATATTTCACAGGTTTCAAAATTAAAGAATAAAGACACCTTTAAAACATTGCATGTAAACATCTCTTTCCTTCTCACTCCTTCTCTCTGCACATGCCTGCACACACGCAGCACTTTTTTTTTTGTAATTGTGATTGCCTACTTAAACTTAATCTAATCTCTCCCTTGTCATTAATTATATTTAATGTATTCATATATGCCATTTGTTCTAAGTACTTAAGTATTAACCTAGATTAAATACATTGTCTTTTTTATAATAGCTACTCTAAATTAATGAGTTCTCTATCACAAACATTCAAACTCAAGTTGGTACTGGAATTGATTTTATTAATTAATGGAACAATGGAATTTTGTGTAATTTCCTCTTACACAAATAAAACCTGATTTTTCTAAATAACATGGCTCTGGCTAATGTGGGCGAGAAGGACTTCATTTTATCCTTGACTGATAGATGCCCCATAATAACAGTAGACATAGCAAAGAAAAGCAAAATTCTTCGTATAACTTTATTGTGAAAGCCCATGATTTAGAGACTAATACAGTAGAGCTTATTGTACAACTTATTGTGAAATTTCATGATTTATTATGCAGTTCTCAGCAGCTTATTGAGTGTCCCTATTGTCACACTTCATGATTTACTGAGCCGCACAGAAGAGCTTATCACACAACTTGATAGCGAGATTCTGATTTACTGTGAAATAGTTGTTCCAATCTGTTTCTACAATGGGAAGTTTATCGAATGTTTCCTAATTAGAGACAAGCCTCATCAGACACTTCATTTTCAAAGCGAGTAATATCTCTAAGAAAGCTTTGAATATATCTTTTGCAAATGGAAAATTTCTCCCCTCAAAATGATCATTTATTCTAATTTCTGGAAGCTTTCAAGTCTGTAAGCCAACCGTAAGAAAATGAAAGGCTGTTTCAACTTTATTTAATAATGTGCCATGATAACACATCGATTGATGACACAGTCATTTTTCAAAAGGCTAAAGCTCAATTTTTCTAAAAACAACAAGGTTGTTATCTTTGAGAGAATTGTTTCTAATTATTTTTGTAAGAATTCATTTATCTGTTTCTCCCTCTCTTATTTATCATTAATCAAAGTCTTAAATCATTCTACAATAAGTAGAACTGTATATTTACCAATTGCTACTAAAATAGCGTTGTGTTTTGGTAATACGTGTGTGCTGTGTGTATCAGGTTTTTGGTTTGGGTTTGGGTTTTTTTCTTCAGATAGATGAAGAAATGTTAAAATATGAAATGATTTTCTGATTTGTAAACTTTTTAAAAGTTGTTTTAACTTCATATAAGCTTATGAGCCATTAATCGTCTGTAATGAGGAACATATGATTTTTTAAAGAATCTACAGTTCTGATGTTTAATTTCACTTATCTAAAAACTAAACTATGCAAATGTGGCTTTTTTCAGTTATGCCATACATATGCATTGATGCAAAAGTCATTAAGTGAAGATGGTATCAAATTATGGAAATAAGTATATGTCCAAATATAATGTCATTCATAGTTTGTGAAATCCCCCAGGCACCATGCAAGATACAGAGGCATATTTTTAAACATTTATATGTCCGTTAGGAGAAAGTATTAGATCTTTGAGCTGTAGGGAGTAAAGAGAAAAGGTGAGATCTTTGAGGAAATTTTATAGCTAGCAATAAAAGAAGTAAAAACAGTAACTAAACAAAACAGACAAATAAGTTATAGGCCAAAGGCAGAATCTAGAGGATATAGTGCCTTTTGCCACCTTAAACCAAAGATAAATTAGCTGTTTTTGTACCCTCCAACCTTGGTAGTCAGTGAGCAATTTTATGCAAAGCTCAAGAATTTATTATACAATACAGCTGATTGTCTAGCTGGTACATTTGAAAAAGAATAATAATAAAAAGGAAACCAAAACAATCAGATCCAAAGAACAGCATTGCAAACAGCTAATGGAATATCCTCCCCCAAAACATAGTCTGTAGCCTAATTACATAAGATATAGACACTATTAATTAATGATGGGGTGGAATCTATAATGTGCAACGTGTAGTGAAAAGAGTTAGTATGTAAAATAAAAATGGATATATCAAACAGAGAGGTAATTTAGTTTAATTTTTAAGAATTTGAACATATGATACCAGAACCCTACCCAGTAAAACTTAAAGAGCACTAAGCTAAAAGCACAGGACAAAAACCCTTTGAAATACATGTGGGGTAAGGCAGCCACCAAGAAACCAGGTGGCAGGAACGGGGGTGAATACTGATCAACACTGTATCTGTGCTACTCAATCCCTAATGAGGATGTACCTGTAGCCAACAACCCAGTCCTGATCACATATGATACGTAGGAATTTTTCCTACTAAAATGCTTATCAAAGCCACTAAAAATGCATATATGCTCTTATTATTTTGAAACTTTCTTTTTTACTCGATAATACCAATTAAGGGTAATTTCATTCCTTCAAAACATACAAACACATGCAAACACACCTATTAGCACATACTTTCATGCACAGTTCCTCAAAGAGAAACATTTAAAATGTGAGTTTGGTGGTTGAAATTCACACCCTTAGTTTAAGGCGGAAGCAAGGGTGGATGGACACTCATTTATTCTACTTCATTTCTCTACACTATCTGCAGCTGAAAGTCTGAAAGGAGCTGATATGCAGAGTACTCTTTCTGTACCTGTTGCAGTATCTAATACAGAATCAAAGAACAATTTTAGGAGTGTTTTGAGCAAGGGATATATATGCTACATAGGTCAAACATTTTAAACTATCTAAAACATCTCTCTAGTTTCTACCGTCTGCCTCATTTTACAGCATCCAATATGGATTCTGTCAAAGAGCACCCAACTCAATCCCAATACATGATTCATCCTTTGTATACTGTGTCCTGATGATATCGTTCACCCAACGCCAGTTATAGAAAAAATGGCTTCAGTATAGACTTGCTTGTACTGTGTTTCCTTAACAAAGCTTTCAGAAATTGTTTTGTAATTTCAAATAATTGTGAATATAAAAGCAGGCTCAGTAGTAGTCTGTTTATAATGAAAATGAAGGCCTCAAGGGAATCATACACTCAGCACTCAAGTGGTATATTGGAAAACTAATGCCATTATTGCAATAGCAAACATAGTCAACTGCACAAATATCTTCTTATCTCATTTGAAATATGCACAGTGCTCTATGTCATGGATTTTACAAGTGCAGTATTTTCTCTCACTGTAGAGAAACCATGCAAAGACCTAAAACTTTAAAAGCTTTGCTAGACTTGTACTGATAGGTTATGCATTATTAGATGTATATTAGAGAACCATGTTTTCATGAAGTGTTCTATTCAGCAGAAATGTGCTCTGCTTCTCAGACTGTACAAGATGCTTGGCTTCCTGTAGTAAGCTTTTTAGCCAATTTGTTGGAGACTTTCCAAGAACAGTCAAAATGAAATCTGAGGTTGCAGCATTTTAATATCTCCTTGAACCTAAGCATTGCTGCAGTTCTCAGAAATCTGCAAGTTCGCCAGCTTTCTTGTGGGCCTTTGCAGAGTGTTGTAGTTAATAAATTATTGCCTCACCATCAGCTTTGCAGTGTTATGGCAACTGTTTTTTATTAACTTTATCAAATGTTGAAGGAAATATTAACACCCACTATGTCCTCAATTCAGTTTTAAAATGTTATCTAATTTTAACAGAAATATGAACACATGAGTCATAAAAAAACCTCATCTGAATCAACCTCTGAGAAGAAGAAAATTTAACCAATAGAGTAGTGAGAAGTACATGTAAAACTTTTTTTAAGTGCTATGGACTTTATATATTATCTGAAAATCAGTAATAGAGCACGTAACTCAATCTCTGATTTTACTATTGAGAGCCCTGGCTGCATAACATAATAAAATTACATATTTTGTGAAGGAACAGACATGTCTACAACTGTGTAAAGGGATATATTTCTAATTTTAAAAAAAATGTTTGCCCTTTAGGATTTTACTACTTCAATTCAGTTGCAAAGAAATGTGCTATCATATCGTTTTTTTCAGATATAAGAGTATCATACATATTGCCCATAATTAAATGGATTGGTGAATGATAGTGACCTTTGACATAAAAAATGAGTCAGGGTAACAGATATATCCTCAAGCATTTACTATTGTCATGTTCTGACCTAGACTTTTTGCATAGAGGTTTTCTTCACTCCAGTGAAAGGAGTAGCTCCTCATTGAAGTGGTCTTCTTTGTCTTGTTCATCACTCTAGCTTATGATCTGGACCGTTTCCTGGAATATATGAAAAAGTAAACAATTAGCTGTGAGAGAAAGAGAGATAGGATAGATAGATAGATAGATAGAGAGATAGATAGATAGACTAATAGATAGATGATAGATGATTGATAGACAGATAGATAAGTAATTGAACTAAATATTTCAGTGAATGAATGATTTACCTTGTTTGGTCTTCACAAGATACCTGTCCTAAGTGAAATATTTTATCCAAAATATTACAAAGGAGCTAAAACAGGGTGTTTTGCTCCAGGATGGTTTCACAATAAATGTCAATCCAAGTGATTGTAGATTATTAAGCCAAACTTTGGTAATATATGATCTTTTATTAAAACATACTTCTTTTCTGTTTTTTTTTACACAAGTGGCATGTGAATATATTCAACCTTAATAAAATATTCACAGATACGATTATAGTTTATTTGACATCTTTAGTCTTTTTCCCTGTCATATTTATAAGCTACATATAAGCCAAAGTCTATGCCTTAAGGACTACTGTGTCATTTTATTTATTTTTATTTTTTTTAAATATTTTTTTATTGATTTCTAGGAGAGAGAGAGACAGCGTGAGCAGGGGAGGGTCAGAGAGAGAGAGAGAAATACAGACTCTGAAACAGGCTCCAGGCTCCGAGTTGGCAGTCAGCACAGAGCCCGACGCAGGGCTCGAACCCAGGAACCGCGAGATCATGACCTAAGCGAAAGTCGGACGCTTAACCGACTAAGCCACCCAGACGCCCCTACTGTGTCATTTTATATGAGAAGGAGAGGAGAGGAGAGAGAGAGAGAGAGAGAGAGAGAGAGAGAGCAAGCGAGCACCATGGAAAAGAAAACGTTCTAAAAGCTGTCAAGTTTACAAAGTTAGAAAGTAGTAAATCTGGGACTTGAACTTAATGAAATCTGTTCCAGAGCCTATGCTTTAAGTGACTATAGTCATTATGTTGTACCTCCTGTCTGTAAATTAAATTTTCAAGAAGTTTTGGTAGATAGCTAATAGTGCAATGCTATAATACTAATGAATAAACACCAAAGAAAGGACCATGATTAGAATACATACACACACGCACACGCACACACACAGGCACGCGCAATCTCCTAAAACTAGCCAATGAGGTAAGTAAAGACACCAGATATATTATTGAAACGAAGAATTTCAAAGATTTGGCTCCTATCCCAGAATTACAGCTATGCAGTATGTTACTGGTGGAGGAAATTGGGTGAAGGATATATGGATTGTCTCTGTATTGTTTTTTCACAACAGTATGCAAACCTGTAATTATATGCTAAAGAGAGATAAACAGATAAACCCTACCCCCACCAATAATTTAAGTTCATTCAGTATTTGACCATCGTATTTCAGATATCTGCTGCATTTTTGTTCTCTAAAAAATGAACATTGCTGGGGCTCCTGGGTGGCTCGGTCAGTTAAGCATCCGACTTCCGTTCAGGTCATGATTTCACGGTTCGTGGGTTTGAGCCTCGCGTCGGGCTCTGTGCTGACAGCCAGCTCAGAGCCTGGAGCCTGCTTCGGATTCTGTACCTCCCTCTGTCTCTGACCTCCCCTGCTCATGCAGTCTCTCTCTCTCTCTCAGAAATAAATAAAACATTAATTTTTTTTTAAAAAATGAACATTGCTCTATTTGGTGCCAACTTTTCTTTTCTCACAAATGTCTTTATGAGTTGGTGTGCATAGTAAAATTATCATAACCATGTGAGGTGAATGAAATCATTTCTATCTTTGGTCGAAAATCAATTATATCTTCCTGTTGAATGGACCTTAAGCTTTATTTACTTTCATTCTAAAATAATTCTGAAATTAAGCCAAGTTTTGATGAGGCATACTCTAAAGTAATTAGATATTACACTGAAATTCATTCATCACAAAAGTTTTATAAGGTTTACATTACCAATATTCTTAGAAAATGTGAATTAAGTAATTCCTACTCTTAAAACATTGACAATGTTGTTTGTGCTATGTTGTGTTATTTTAAGAGGTGATTCTACTGTTGGATACTGGGGAATGTCATAGTTTTGTATTATTTTGTGAATGACTGATTCAGTCTGAGGACATTAGTGTGCTTTGAAGGCAAATGATAACACTAATTTCAAATTCAAACGGGAAATCATATGTCCGAAATATGTTTACTATTTTTTCATTTTATTTGGGATCAGGTCTATCAAAGTACTTGAAATTCATTTAACTCTGAATGAAATAAGGAAATTAGGTTTAAAAAATAAATTTTAAAATGCTACATGATTATAGGTTAGATCAAAAGTCATAAGCCATTTTATTTATTTTTTTTGTTTCAAAGATACTCTGTAATTGGTATTGCAATACTTTTACTGTGAATTGGAAGGTAGAAGGCATCTTTCTGTGTTATCATCATGTGCATATGTATGAAAATCAACTGTGACTTTTCAGTAATATCTCATGTAGCAAGTTTGAACAGGGTTTTATATATGATGAGTTCTGTAATCATTTGCATAGTTATATTTAAAATATGAAAGTAATAAATAGTATATAATAAATCATTATATTTTCTTAAAGACCGGGTAAAACATTTTTCCCAGGTATGAAAATGATCTTGAGTTGTAATGAAACTACATTTTTCTCTTGCTCACATACTTATATCGTGGTCCCTAAACTACAGAATTTCTATTACATGAATCAATTTTAAGATATCTGAAGAAATTTTGCAAAAAATACAAAGCAAATAAATGATTATGCAATTGGCAGTTATTAACCACATTCAGTGGGCCTGTGCAAAAAACATATAGGTAGCTTATGTAATTTGAGAAGGCAGCTCACTTCCCTCAAATAGCTTCCCTTTCAGCAAATTTTAGTCCCTTGTATCTATCTGAAAGGAGAATTTTTATCTTTTTTAAATTGGGTGCTTTTCTAGCAAGATACATTTTGCCACTATACTGCAAATACCAGAGCATTAGCATACATTAGACAAGTAAGGGCCCTTTTTGGAAAAGCGAGGGCCCTCAGTTATGGTAGGAAGACAGAGAGGTTCAAAGTTAACCCTTAGGACTCTTATGTGCCAGGCATTGGCTGAGTGCCAGAGCAATGTACCAGAGACAAGATAGGTCCTATCCATTAATCTGCTTAAACATGATGGTCTGTTATTAAACAAATTCATAAAAAGAAAAGAAAAGAAAAACAAAGAAACAAAGCCATAGAAGAATATGTAGAATTTAAGGCAGAATTAAAGTAAATTTACAAATTAGCTTCTCTGATTTCTGTGAATTTTAAAATTAATTCTCACCAAAATAGTGAATGGCAACTGTAATTGCAATTTTAGGTAATTAATTTCAGGTAGAGAAAGACCAATCACACTTGACAGGAAGTAGCTATTTAGTTACCCAAAGTAAATAAAGCATTATATTCACACAAAGCCCATGAAGTAAAATAAGCATGAGCATATTGTTCTGATCAATATAGAAAGAGGCAAATTGACAACTTTTCTCATGTATTTGAGCAAATATTACCAACCTTTGAGTAGACAACATGATGTAAGAAGGGATTGGGTTTTATTTTCAGTCTGTGCTAGATAAATTTTGCCTGTAAACATAATGCTTTGTTAATAATGTGGCGCTGAAATTCTGCTGTTTCCATAATAGATTCTAAATGGGTAATTAAAACAATACCAAATAGATTCTAAATGGGTAATTAAAACAATACCAAAGAACACATCTTTTTAAAGTCCAAATCTCTAAGTGAAAGTGAAATCTAAACTAAGTGTTTCAGATTACCCTGAGGTAAATTATTGTAGGAACAAAGATTTTCTAGTTGGAAGACTCTGATTTAATCACTTGCAAGTGTTAAAGACACCCTTAAAGAAGACTAAAGAGAAGTCACAAAGAGTCAAAGGATAATTCATCCTACCCCATTTCTCGCTATTGTGATTTTTCTCGACTAATAGAGACACATGCACAGCAGAAAGTTTCAATCTCATACTTGACTTGGTAAGGCTGAAAAGATGTTCCCTTTATCTGTGTGTAGTAACATCTGAAATCCCAGAAGCTCTTGTGAGCTTCCATACCACTCCTCCGTGTGAATAATAGCTTATCATAGTCTTTTGGAAATTTGAGTTGATAAATCACTTAGATACATTCTATAACTAGCAGTTAAAGCATTGGATTCTTGGGTTTTATCCTATGGCACATGATCAGCACTCAAAAGTGAGTCTTCTAATAGATATATGCTTTTCACCTGAATTCCTTAAATGTTTTATTGTGGGATAAAGCACATGGAAAAGCACATAGAATATAACTCTGCAGAGGCGCTTGGGTGGCTTAGTCGGTTAAGCGTCCAACTTTCGCTTATGTCATGATCTCGCGGTTCGTGGGTTTGAGCCCCGCGTCGGGCTCTGTGCTGAATGCCAGCTCAGAGCCTGGAGCCTGTTTCAGTCTGTGACTCCCTCTCTCTCTGACCCTCCCCTGCTCACGCTGTCTGTCTCTCTCTCTCCTAGAAATAAAAAAAAAAAAATTTTTATAAAAAAAAGTATATAACTACAATTTAGCCAACACATTGTAAAGCATATGCCCATATAAGTACCCTTGGGTCATTACAACTCACCTTTCCTCTTCTTAGATAACTACTATTACGGATATATTTTTAACATGTAGTTCATCTTCTAAGAATAACTACTTCCTTCCTTCCTTCCTTCCTTCCTTCCTTCCTTCCTTCCTTCCTTCCTTCCTTCCTTTTTTCCTTCTTTTCTCTATATGAATAGAACATGATAGCCAAACTTAATTTGATTAGTGAGAATTGTAAAACCAGGTAACGTTCACTATTACAGTGATTTGACCTAAAATTTAACAATATTGGACTATGTAGAAAATAACTATAAAAATAAATATATGACATTGATCTAATCTCAAAATACCATGATTACTTTATGAATTTAGAAATATAATTCCTTCAGGAACACTTAAAATTAGGGGAAATGTATATAATTTATTTTATTTTTCTCCATTATTTTTCTAGTGATGATGTTTTTATAACTCTTTTAAAAAATTTTTTTAATGTTTATTTATTTTTGAGAGAGACAGAGACAGAGCATGAGTGGGGGAGGGGCAGAGAGAGATGGAGACACAGAATCCAATGCAGGCTCCAGGCTCCGAGCTGTCAGCACAGAGCCCCATGCTAAGCTCGAACTCACAGACTTTGAGATCGTGATCTGAGCCGAAGTCTGATGCCCAACCGACTGAGCCATCCAGGAGCCCCTGTAACTCTTTTTTAAATATTTATTTATTTATTTATTTATTTTTGAGAGAGAAAGAGACAGAGTGTGAGTGGCAAAGGGACAGAGACAGAGGGAGACACTTCTGAAGCAGGCTCCAAGCCTGAGCTGTCAGCACAGAGCCTGACTCAGGGCTCAAACTGAGGAACTGCAAGATCATGACCTAAGCTGAAGTCAGACATTAAACCAACTGAGCCACCCAGAATTCCCTCTAGCGATAATGTTTAAAACGTTATTTGTATTATGTCTTCAACCATAAATATACCAAATTAATATAATTAATTGTCTCTAGTTTTCTTATTACAGAGTTAAATTGACAAACAGAAAAAAACAATTTGAAAGCAGGCTTCAAAGCACTATTCACTGTGTTTCTCCAGATTTTGTGTAATTAACAATTGCTGAGTTTGAAAATTTCCTTACACATTTCTTCTAAAGACAGACTTGGCCAACGTGTTTGAGATAGATATGAAGATGGTCTCTTTCCATATAACTCTACCCTGCTGAGTGAAATGTGAGCAAAAAGAACATTCATCTTTTCTTTCTGGTCAAAAGTTTTAAGTTGCTTAGACTGTTCTTTTTGTGTCTATTTGAGCCATGGGAGAGTGAAAGAGACATTAAACAATTTAGAATCTACACTTGAATTAAAATTAAAGATTTTTCTTATGGCTGTGAAGCCATACTCTCATAAACTAAAAACTATACCTTTTCTTGTGTGTATTTTTATTTATTTATTTATTTATTTAGAAAGAGAGCAGGGATGGGACAGAGAGAGAGGGAGAGGGAGAAACCCAAGCATGCTCCACTCTGTCAACACAGACACTGACTTGGAGCTCGATCTCACAAACTATGAGATTATAACCTGAGCTGGAATCAAGAGTCAGATGCTTAATCAACTAAGCCACACAGGTGCCCCAAGAGCTATACCTTTTCTTTAATTTTATTTAATATATGATAACAGTTAAGATTAAGAAGGAAAAATACACTAACTGAATTTTGTCTCAAAGAAAATCCAAAACAAAGAAAATAACTTCTGAATTCAAACCAAAGTCCATTTTGTAACTATACAGAATTTTCCAAATTACACATTTGGCAAAATAAAATGCAAAATTCAGTATATGGTGGACTCATTTCCAAATAGTCTGATACTTCCAAAGTATCAGAAACTGAATTTTATAGAATTTTTAAATATTCCAAACATTCAGGTATAATATTCAGAGACATATATCTTAGATCAACTTAGACATTAAATTTACAATCTTACCTTATCTTACAAATAAAATTAAGCATAATAAACTTTATAAATATTAGCACATAAAGTTTTCCCTAATTTATTTATACATTTAATCCTTTTTTTGATATATCCAGGTACTTGTAAGTTTATAAAACATATACTATTATGTAGAATTTTATGAGATTAAGACATATAGGATTTATAGGATTATAAAATTATAAAACAAAGGAAACTGTAATCATTCCCCCCAACCCCCCAAAAAAGCCAATTTTTCATTAAGGGCACATTTTGCCATTCAGAAGAAACTAAATTCTCTATTTCTTTGCATATTTATTCTCTTTGAACATGAATATTGTCCTGTGAAAGGATAAATAATTTCTAACTCAACTTATTTGAATAGATATGTTTGAATTTCATATAGCAAAACAGTTCATTGTTATTCTTTAAATCTATAAATCAGTGTCTGTATTTTATAGTCTGCTGAGAAAATAACTTTCAGAATTCAGTTAAAACTTCCACTAAATTTTGAGACTCTCCAATAAAATCATCCCAAGAAGATTAGAGAGACAGAGAGAGAGAGGGAGAGAGAGAGAGAAGGTATGTCAGAAAATAGAGACATGTAAATGTAGATTTGTCAACTACTGCAAACCTCCTTTCTGGAAAAGACACTGACAGGAGAAGGATTAATTTGTACATTGTGTCTTATAATGAAAAATAGAAGAATTAATAAGAATCCTGTATCATGTCTAAATGAAATTTAAGTTAGTTTTGACATTGTGCTTTGAACACTTTTCATTGAAGGTATCAAAAATCTTTTTTTTGTGAAACATTCTGGTGTCACTTCTTTGATATCCTTCTGAAACATGTTTTTTTACATAGAATTTACTTGGAGTGTTTTGTTTTACAATTTTTTAAAATTTTTATCTATTTGTACCTGTTCAATGTATCAGTTGTGAATGTTGAAAGTAACAAATAACTATATCCCAAACTTTATCAACACATGGCTTTAGAGAAGCTATGTGCTACCAGATGGGAAATTGCATGTTACAGACATGGTAATTAGGCCTTAATGTTCTGATAAGGCAGACATTTCCTATAAGCAAAATTAGTCATTGGCAGTCTCTTAAATAAGCCATAGAGGGCATTTGGGGCCATCTACGAACAAGTCTTTCCCACCTGGTTTTTCTGCCAAGAATAGAACAGATCACAACTTGGATGAGCCCCCCTACGAAGTACCTTGTGTTTAGAAGGCATGTGAAAAATAATTTCCACTGTGTCTTTATATACAGGAATCACACTCCAGAGAGTGAGAATGTCACATGACAAAAATTGAAGGGAGTTAGATGAACTAAGGCAAAGCAATGTTAAGACTTCCCATCTCTTTTCCATTCTGTGGTATGTGCTCATTGAATAAAATAATTCACCAATCACTTTAAGTGCATTTCTATTACCATGAAGAATTACTTTACAATTGTCTTCTTCCTTTTCTCCCTTTCTTGCTTCTATCCTTTCTTTTTTTTTCCTAAGTTTTTTTGTTTGTTGGTACACATTTTAAAAATATGTAAATTAAGTTTGTAACTTATTTGGTGTTAAACTAAGCTTTTTTTTTTTTTTTAATTTTATTTCTAGGAGAGAGAGAGAGAGAGACAGCATGTGAGCAGGGGAGGGTCAGAGAGAGAGGGAGTCACAGACTGAAACAGGCTCCAGGCTCTGAGCTGGCAGTCAGCACAGGGCCCGATGCGGGGCTCGAACCCACGAACCGCGAGACCATGACCCAAGCGAAAGTCGGACGCTTAACCGACTAAGCCACCCAGGCGCCCCACTTTTTTTTTTTTAATCTATAGCATATACAAACCAACTTTTAATTAACTTCTTCTTTTTATCTCTTCTACCTGGTACTTAACTCAGTGTTGAATTCCTACAACTTTGCCATGTGGTAAAATAGATTCCCATTATCTAAAAGCTGCTTTCTAGAGCAACAAATTAATTTTTCTTCAATCAGCAATAAACTTCAATTTTAATGAACTAAAAAAGAACACATGGTTTATGTATCCATATTTTCCCTCAGTACCACTTCCTTTCCAACCAACATACCCCACAATGGGCAAGGTGGCAGCTGGGATATAAACATTAGGGGATGCAAAGAACGGTGAGAGACAATTAAAAACATTAGCTGCACAGACCATATCTTTAGGCAGTTCTGTGATGATTTCACAGAAGCTGCCTTATTGTTTCTCTCTCTCCACTAATTCCATCACAAACTTGTTTCAGCACATTTTGAACCCTATGAACTGACAGGAGATGTTAAGACACAGGAGATACTCACTTTTCAAGTTTTTGAGGCAAAAAGTTCAAAATGTGTTTGGTTGATTTTTCTAGTGACAGCAACCAGAAAAGATGATCAAGATAGGTATTTTGGCATTTCATGGACAATTACTCAGGTTCTTTTTTTTTTTTTTTAATTTTTTTTAATGTTTTATTTATTTCTAGGAGAGAGAGAGAGACAGCATGAGCAGGGGGGGTCAGAGAGAGGGAGTCACAGACTGAAACAGGCTCCAGGCTCTGAGCTGGCAGTCAGCACAGAGCCCGACGCGGGGCTCGAACCCACGAACCACGAGATCATGACCTAAGCGAAAGACGCTTAACCGACTAAGCCACCCAGGCGCCCCGACAATTACTCAGGTTCTTAAGACTCTTGTGAAAACTCCAATTTTCATTAGCTCAGTACCTTTCAGGTCTGAGAAAGTAATTTCAGAGTACATACATGGGCCATCACGTGTACTTTGAAATGGGTTGGGATAAATTTGTCCACGCCGGAATGTGGAGGAAGGGCAAATCATAATGCAATGAGGTCCAGGTATGTTATCATTCTATGCCTGTGGAGAATATTCTTATGTCAATAATTTCAAGTCAGACTGCACACTTGCCCTATACCTCCCCCAACAGATGTTTTAATGTGCGTATATGATCAAAAAACTATGAGATTTTCTTTTAGTTTTATTATGTCAATCTCTTGATCTTGTATCTGCTTAGTTGCCTCTTTCTCATTCAGTAGAAGCCATCTAATTTATCCACATTCAGAATTTATTGCCTCCTTTCTATCTTTTATCTTTTTGCCAGCTCCACTTACTTTTTGACTTGCAAAGTTATTCTTTTTTTTTTTTTTTCAACTCATTCCACATTGTTCTTCAAGGGCTCAATGCCACATGCTAGAATTTTCATTTGGTGGGAGCAGCTTTCTTCACACAATATATGTGGTGCTTCTGGTATTTGATGGAGAAAATGCATGAAACCTCTAGATGTTTCTCACAGAAATAAGTCAAAAGCTGATTGTAATTCTCAAACATAGTATATATGTCCTCTTGGTCCCTCTGTTCTGGAAAGTACCTTGGCGATTTAAGTCAGATTCCTGAACTGAGATTTGCTCCTGAAGTCTTTGTCTGGACAGAAAAATGGAAGACAACGCATGGAAAGATATTATATACCTCCTTCCAGGAAATAATGATGCAGGGGTGACAGAAGTGGTACTCACAGTTGATGGTCACTGGCTTCTTCAAGTAATCCAGCCAGACGGGGCAGCGGGACACCACTTGGAGGTGTGCCAGCACTGTCATAAATGCCAGTAAGCCATGAACAAAAGTATTGTGTGAGGTGATACCCTCTTCATGAAGGCCTGCCTCTCTGGAGCTCCAGATACAGTGAGAAGAGTACATCCCTCAAACCTCAGAGAATGACTAGCTTCAGGCTTCACTTGCCTGGCATGCTGGTGGCAGGCACTCCAAGTCCTCTAAGTTCTGGAGGTAGCTGCCAAGAAGGATCCATAGCTTGGTAGTCTGTTAGTTATCACTCATCCAAAGTCAAGTTCAGGGACTTTCTTCTTCTAGAAAGTAGCTCAAGTCCAAGCAAATGAGGAATAATGTCTTTACAAGGTGGACATGTAGATAATATAACACCTTCACCAATGACTAACTGATGACCTGAGGCAAGTGGCTCAGAGACAGAGGCCTGAGACTGTGAAGGAGCCTCTGAGCAGCATGGAGCACAGGACACAGAACCCAGCATGCTCCTGGATACCCAAATCCTGCATCAAAGGTGCACATATGCCCCTGAGGTGAGTAGTATTTCCCCAGAAGTGGCCACTGTAGTCTTTTGAAGATCATCATAAGCACACCCATGCATACGCAATCTAATAGAAGCCAACTGTGCCATGTAGAACTGAAAATGAACTCAACCACAACCTACAGAGGGAAGCCATCATCCCTTGCTTTCACCCTGGAGCCACTTCAGTCTCTTTCTAAAAATAAACCAAGTTAATTGAATTAAACGTTGCATGTCAATCCTCTACACCAGTGACTTTCCAAATGTAGTCATTGGTCCAGCAACAATTTCTGGGGTCACATCCCAAACCTTTTGAGTCAGAACTTCTGGCAGCAGAACTCAGCAATCTGTAGTTTTGCAATCCTTTCAGCTGTTTCTGATGCACCTAAATTTTGACAGTCATTGTTCCTAAGAAAACCTTGCAATGGCTTCCTCAGAGATAAGGCCACAGTTCTTGTGATGGTCAGAGACCTAACAGTCTTTCTCCTCCAGTACCTTTCTCCTGCTTGTTAGCGCCTTCAGATACATTGGTGCCAGGCTGTTCCTTGAATAGATTCAATTTTCTAACATCTCTTTACATTGTATTTATCTTTCTTTTGCCTAATATCTTCTTCTAGTGATCTATGTGCTTCCTCCTTCTTTACTGGACTGTCACTCTTCCAGAAAGGTCTTTTGATCGCTTGCCTAAATTTACATCTTCCCACTGAGACCCTGAACACTAAAACTTGTTCCTCACATTATTGCTTATTAGTGATTTTCTCTTGTACGTCTCCCCATTTACCCCCTTTTACAAATTTATAGTAATCGGAAAGAAATATATGTCCATTTATTTACTCTTTCTCTCTTTTTTTTAAAAATTTTTAATATTTTTTATTTACTTCTGAGAGAAAGAGAGGCAGAGTGAGTAGGGGAGGGTCAGAGAGAGAGGGAGACACAGAATCTGAAATAGGTCCCAGGCCCTGAGCTAGCTGTCAGCACAGGGTGTGATAAGGGCTCTAACCCACGAACCGCGAGATCATGACCTGAGCTGAAGTCGGAAGTTTGACTGAGCCACCCAGGTGCCCCTATTTACTCTTTCTCAATTTGAATTAAAATTATTTCATAGCTCAAAGTTTGCAAGTGCAATGTTGGCACTCTAGTATATTCAGTGGTTCTGGCGTACATGCCATCTTCCTTTCCCGTTTTTTTGTTGCTGTTTCCTTTTCTTAAGTCTTATCAAAGAAATTTCACAGCAAAGCTTCTCTTTAATAAGTAATTTTCCCCAAAGATCTTTTTCCTTTCAAATTTAATTCTGTGATAAATGAAGGGAAGAATGAATGAAAGAATGGATGGTCAGTTGCATTTGGGACAATAATACTGTCTTTACAAATATTAAATCAAATAAAAGTAACAGTGGAACATGTCAGATAGCCATAGGAAGTATATTGTTTCAAAAAATTTAGGTGGTAAATATTTTAATAGTAAGTCTAGAGAATAAGAAATCCCTTTATTTGTTAAAAATTTTAAACATAGACTTTCATTTTTTTTTCATTTATTAAGAAAATGCTTTGGGTTACAAAAAATTTTAACTGTAAATGATTTTCTTTAATTGAAATATTAAATGGGAAAAAAAGAACAGGTGTTTTCTATAGCTCTGAAGTTCTGAAGTTTCAGTTATATAACAAGGATTGAAATAAATACCCTATTAAAAATGTATGAGTTTTACTTATTTATCAGAATTACTTGGTACCTTTTCTTTTATAACATATATATATGTTTATATATACAACTATATATATATATATTATATATATATATATATATATAGTTTATATTATAGTCTCTAGGTCACATTTTCTCTGAGGGCACCGTAGAATTTCTAGAAGTATTGCTATTAGTCACTATTACCAGTTTGCTTTTTTTTTTTTTTTCTATTACCTCTGTATATCTGTCTGCAATTCTCTACTTAAAGTGAACCTTGCTGTTTTATCAACTCTGTATATATCTGGGAATATATCTGGGTATATCTAAAGAAAAAAAAGATGAACTCAAAATATGGAATTTGGTAATTTCCTCCCCATACCCTGAATTTTGCTCAGAATGCTTCACTTAAAATCCAAACAATCATAATTTTTCCCATGTGGCTAATTCTCTTATAACTGCAAAATATTCATCCCTAAGTCTTTCATTCAACAGGCAACAGTTTTTACAGAAAGACATCTAACTGTTCTCATATTCCATCTATTTGTCAGAAATGTATTTGTGTCTGTGAACCACCTAATCTCTTTTACTGCTTGAATAATTATGTGTTAAACTTTCCCTTAAATAATTAGGTGCTAAACTTATGTATTTATGACTCAGACTTTCTGACAACAGAATTTTTATCAACAACGAAAAAAATGACGGATGATGTATCTAATTTTAAATACATACACTGAATTCTTACTACAATTAATAGACATAATAAATACGCTGACTATAACTTCTCTGAGCAATGTTTAACATTTGGTGTACATTTTGTGTTTGTTTAGAGCTAAGTTTTAAAATCTAATCAGATTGCTGATTCTGAAAATAGAATTATTATACTACCTATAGTTGTAGTTGTTAGATCTAAATAATTCATTACACATTTTTTCAGGACTTTTGTATGTAGTGACTTTGGAAAAATCATGATCGAGGATTGCATGAAAGAGAAATACAATGAAGAGATAGAAACTAAAATGACTAACTGAGGGCACGCATGAACCACTGAATGAGGTCAGCTATCAACTTCTGAGGGACAATGACCAATATATGAGTGTGATAAACATAATTGAATATACAAAATTTAGAGAGGAAAGAGTGTATACAGGACATTTTAATTTTAGTGTTCAAAAAAGGCTCTGTGAAGAGTGACATGTGGAACAATAAAGGGATAAATGCATATGACACTGTATGACTCCAATGCCATGAAAGGTCAGTCAGATTTCTGAGGAGATATTTAAGACAGAGAAAGGAGTCTATGCAAAGGGCCTATGCTGGGAAGGATTCTAATTATACATGACACTGATTTTTTTTTTTTTTTGAGCATGAGGAGATGAATAATTTATTTTAACTTCTTATGCTTTTCTTTTTGTCACTTTTTTTGACATTGATTTAAAGACTTATTTATTTTATTCTTACCTAACAACAAACATTTGAGGATATTATTTTTGTGTGTGAGCACAGACTTAACTAGTTCACATGCTTTTGTTAATTCGGTGATTTAAAAACATTGCTTCTCATCTATTAATTGGAGATAATGGCATGCATCTTCTAAGATTGTGGTAAGGACTAAGTGAGTTAATGTATTTAAAGGGCTAAGAAGAGGGACAGAAATATAGTAATTGCTCAACATGTGTTAGCCATTCCTTTCTTTTTATCTTTCTCATTATTATTAATCAGTGTATTTGTGCTTTATTTGTACATATTTTTACATTACTTGATTTTTTCTAATGCATTTTATTGACTTAGATTATGTTCTCATATTTATATTTCATGATTTATGAAATCTAGATAACATTTTTACACCACTATAAAATGTAAAAATATTAAAACAAATATTTCTTTCTACCTGCACTTCACTCATTCTATATTTCTTGTTATTACCTCCACCATCCATTTTAACTGTATACGTGTTTATAAAAATTGTATTCTGTAAGCCATTTATCATTCTCTCTATAGTTGAATGCTTTCTTGTTTTTATTACTGTGTATAAAAATTATTGCTAAACTTAGTTACTCAGTGCAGCAAACATTTGCCATCTCTGCTCTGGGCACCAGAATTCCAAGTGTCATTTAGCTGAGTGAGTCTTGCCTCTCATTTATGCTCTTCGTGAGGTGACATTCAAGCTGTTGATGGGTGTAGACTCATCTCAGAGCAGGGTTCACTTCCTCAGGTTGTTGGACTGAGGCCCTTAGGTTCTCATGGACTCAGCACCTTCTCATAAGATGTCTCCTCAGGGCAGCTCATATTCTAAGAGCTGATTACTTCAGAACAAGCAAAGGAGAGCGAGGACCCAAGATGAAAGCCACTGTCCTTTGACAACTTAATCTAGGAGTTGATTTCTGTCCTATTCTATTTCTTAGAAGGAAGTTACTAAGTCCTGCCCACATTCAATGGAAGGAATTACACAAGGAATTCCAATTCCTGGAGACAAGGACCGCTGTGAGACTTCTTACAGGCTGCATGCTACAAATAGATTTAGTGCTCATCTTTAGCCTAATCTTTTATATCCACAACTTCACATTATTTATATGGACTCATCTTGTATTTGTTCCAGTTTCCCACCACTTCATAGATTCTCTTATCTTAAAACTTGTGATTTGAGTCTTATATTTTAGAATTTGTGCTTTATTATTTATATTTTGCCTCTTCTCCCCCAAATAAAGGATCAGAGATCTCACAGTTCTGGAAACTTTGCCTATTTTGAGATGCTTGTCTGTTGCTTTTATTTAACCAACTATTATCCAAGTGTAAAATTATCTTCTTCCATGAGAACTCTGGAAATGTTATGTCATTGCTTTATGGAGCTTTGTGCTGAGGAAAATACTACCTCAATTCAGCCTCATTTCTTCATTGTAGATGATTTTCTTTATAGATACAGACCACTTATATGCTAAAGAAGTAGAAACACAACAATGATGTGTGACAGCTAAAAATTTCAAGTTACTTAGTGTATCTCCTACCAGTTCTTCACAAATCAGTTGTGGCTTTTACCCTGAGAACATATTAATGATATCTAATATGGACTGAGTGATTATTAACAGATAGACATTACCATAAAAATTCTTTGTGACAGATACTATTTTGCCCCAATTTTATAATTTGGATAAGAGGTTTGAAATTGCTTATGCAGGTATCTTGAGCTAGATATGCTTCAATATCCAAAATATTTTATAGAGGTGATATGATCGGCCTACTGTATTTTTGTCATAATTCCAGGAGTATCTGCAAAAGTATGTCTAATTGGACACAATGATATTAAAATATCTGCAGTAAAACATTTGGATATGCATAGTAATAGAAGTTAATACAGATTCTATATGTCTTCATGGTAATCAGATTACACTTTACCACCAAATAAGTTTCACAAAACCTACAAAAATTTTCAGTTGTCAGAGCTTTTGAATTTTGGAATTGTAGATGAGGGGATGCTGACAGTTGAATTTATAGAGATGTTATGCCCAAAGGGTACCAGTTGGCACGTGGTTTCCTAAAATTTCAAGATATGTGACAAAACTCTAAGATAACATTCTTTTTTTTTTTCTTTCATAGTTTATTGTCGGGTTGGTTTCCATTAACACCCAGTTGCTCATCCCAACAGGTGCCCTCCTCCATGCCCATCACCCCCCTTCTCCTCTCGCCCACCCACATCAGCCCTCAGTTTATTCTCAGTATTCAAGAGTCTCTCATGGTTTGCCTCACTCCCTCCCCCAACTATTTTTCCCCTTCTCCTCCCCCCATGGTCCTCTGTTAAGTTCCTCCTAATCCACCTATATGTGCAAACATGGTATCTGTCCTTCACTGCCTGACTTACTTTGCTCAGCATAACATCCTCAAGTTCCATCCATGTTGCTACAAATAGCCAGATTTCATTCTTCTCATTGCCATGTAGTATTCCATGGTATAGATAAACCACATCTTCTTGATCCATTCGTCAGTTGATGGACACAGGCTCTTTCGTGATCTGGCTATTGTTGAGAGTGCTGCTATGAACATTGGGGTACATGTGCCCCTATGCATCAGCACTCCCGTATCCCTTGGGTAAATTCCTAACAGTACTATTCCTGGATCATAGGGGAGTTCTATTGTTAGTTTCCTGAGGAATCTCCACACTGTTTTCCAGAGGGGCTGCACCCGTTTACATTCCCACCAACAGTGTAGGAGGGTGCCCGTTTCTCCACATCCTCGTCAGCATCTAGAGTTCTCTGATTGGCTCATTTTAGCCACTCTGACTGGCGTGAGGTGGTATCTCAGTGTGGTTTTGATTTGTAGTTCCCTGATGAGGAGCGATGCTGAGCATCGTTTCATGTGTCTGTTGGCCATCTGGATGTCCTCTTTGGAGAAGTGTCTGTTCATATCTTCTGCCCATTTCTTCACTGGGTTGTTTGTTTTTCGGGCGTGTAGTTTGGTGAGTTCCTTATAGATTGTGGATATTAACCCTTTATCTGATATGTCATTTACAACTATCTTTTCCCATTCCGTTTGTTGCCTATTAGTTTTATGGATGGTTTCCTTTGCAGTGCAGAAGCTTTTAATCTTTTTTTTTTTTTAATATTTTTTTATTTATTTCTAGGAGAGAGAGAGACAGCGTGAGCAGGGGAGGGTCATAAAGAGAGGGAGTCACAGACTGAAACAGGCTCCAGGCTCTGAGCTGGCAGTCAGCACAGAGCCCGACGCGGGGCTCGAACCCACGAACCGCGAGATCATGACTTAAGCGAAAGTCGGACGCTTAACCGACTAAGCCACCCAGGCGCCCCCAGAAGCTTTTAATCTTGATGAGGTCCCAATAGTTTATTTTTGCTCCTGAGTCTTCTGCTTTTGGAGATGTGTCAAGTAACAAATTGCTGCGGTGGAGGTCAAGGAGGTTGTTTCCTGCTTTCTCCTCTAGGGTTTTGATGGTTCCCTGTCTCATGTTCAGGTCCTTTATCCATTTTGAGTTTACTTTTGTGTATGGTGTGAGAAAATGATCTAGTTTCATTTTTCTGCATGTTGCTGTCCAGTTCTCCCAGAACCATCTGTTAAACAAGCTGTCTTTATTTATTTCTGAGAGAGAGAGAGAGAGAGAGAGAGAGAGTGAGCGAGCGTGAGCAGGGGAGGGTCAGAGAGAGAGGAAGACACAGAATCTGAAGCAGGCTCCAGGCTCTGAGCTGGCTGTCAGCACAGAGCCCGATGTGGGGCTCAAACCCACGAACTGTGAGGTCATGTCCTGAGCTAAAGTCAGACGCTTAACCGACTGAGCCACCCAGGTGCCCCCAGGAAGTGTTCTTTAAATGGTGTCTCTTGGTCTCTCTTGTTGAGACTTTGGTTATTTTCTTTCACTATTTGTAGTGGTATTTGTGACTCTCCACCGTGTATACTTTGGCTTGTTAGTTGAGGTAGCCCTGGAAAAGAGAACAGACAAACACAGGGAACAAAGGCACGCAGACACACAGACAAATCCAACAAACAAGTAAACCAAAAGAGAAAAAGAAAAAGATGAGAAAGGAAAAGAAAGTCAAAGGACAGTCTAAAAGTATAAAACCAGAATTCTCAGCTACAAATAAAGAGCAGAGTGTATGCAGTGTTGATGGGAGAGCATATACAAAGAGAGAAGTGTCAGGGAGGGGAGAAAGTGAAATTGGACAATGACCAGGCAGAGAAACTAAGAGGCTTAATTCAGAGAGAGAAAGAGGAGAATATGGTAGGAGGCAAGGAGAAAGAATGAAAGATAATGTTACTCAGAGAACATATGAAGTCTGAATTTTCCAGAGAGAGAGAGAGAGAGATAGAAAGGTATCAGTTTAGGTGTAGAATATACATCTAGAGAATGGATTAAATGTGACTGTTTAAGCAAAGCAGTGACCACAGTGCCCAGTCCAGTGGAAGGGAGGGATATGGATGAGACAAGGGAAAATATATCTGAATAGAAAGACTTGATCTAGAATTAATCATGGCAGTGCATTCATGTTGGTCTTGCCCCAGGCTTAGGTTAAAAAAAAAAAAAAAAGCAGCTCTCCAGCATGGATGGGCGTGGTTTGGTATTGTCAGGTCTTGCCTGGACTGCAGTCCCAAGGGCAGCTCTCTGAGGTCCGCCTTGGTGGTTGTGGGGAGAAAAATGGCAGCGCCCCAGACCCTTCTGGAACCAAGTGTTGCAAATCACTCTTTGGGGTCCAATCTCCCTGAGCTGCGGGCGTAGCCAAGGTGGGCTGTGTTCTACGTCCCAAGTCCCGCCTCATTTCCAGATCTTAGTTCTCACGCTTTATTGATACTGCCTGAAATGTAATTCCTCAGGCTGGGCAGCCTCCCAGCAGGGGATGGAGCTAGGAGAACAGTGGAGCAGTTTCAGTCTCTGATGCCCTGCAGTTAGAGATGGGATGATAGAATCCCTTTCTGTCCCGGGTTGAGGTTTTTCTCTTCTCCAGGGACAGTTCTATGAGCAGTTTCAGCCTCTCTTTCTCTTCCCTCTGTCTCTCCGCAGCACTCGGTGAAGGGGGCTCCTTCCCTTCCGTGTCTCAGGGTTCCAGCCTGTTTTTATCTTCCCCAGTTTGCAATCATGCAACCATGAGACTGTCTTCTTAGTGGACTCTGTCTCTTTTCCTACCAGACTCTTGCAAGTCAGTGTCCTATGGCTTTGGGCCGTCTTTGTTTGAGAGATGCTGGCCAGCGAAATGTATGGAGCTCCCTACTTCTCTGCCATCGTGCCTCCTCCTCCTCTCCTTATATTTTTAAAAGAAACATTCATTGACCCTTGAATACATTGATAAGACTCCCTGATTATGATTAAACAGTCAGAACAGAATATTTGATTTCACAGGTTTTAGTCAAAAGTCCCTCTAGGTATGGGCATAATTCCTCTAAAATCAGAGCCCAAATAGGTTTTCAGCCTATGTGGCCTTAACTTTTGGAAGTTAGTCCATTTCTGTTATATTTTATGTCTAGATTTTCCTTCCTTCTCTCCTTTCTTCCTGCTGCCCTTCCTGCCTTCCTTCTTTCCTCCCTTCTTCCTTTCTTTCTTAACACCTTTCTTCCTATGTTCTTCCTTCCTTTCTTTCTCCACTGGGTGTCAAAATTGCTTTTTCCATCCTCCAGTGTTGAGGCTCACTGTAGGCCGGATGGGTTCAGACATTAGGCACAGGGCAATGTGGCATGCCTTGAGTCTTCAGATCTTCTGTACTATCTGGTTGAAGCACATGGCTGCTGCAGGCTTATTTGAAGTGGGGCTCAGGATCGGGCCATTCTAGATGGATACCATGGCTGTTGCCTATGGGCCTCTTGTGGTCAGGTTGGGGGGTGGCCCCCTCTGCAGCCACAGCAACCTCTGACCTCTGTGCTTTGGCCTTTCCAGACTAGAATAAGATAACATTCTTAAATGCTACACATCACTGCCCTGAAGATGACTCTTAGTTTGGGGATTCTTCTTCCTTTTAAGATTCCTGCCACCTGAGGTCACATATTAATTCTGATGCTAAAATGTTCAATTGCTAACCCTTTTGAAGTATAGTTTATTTTTTCCATTTGGCAAATGTGAATAATAACTCTTATCGCAGAAGACTTTCATGACATTAAATATGATAATCCATAAAAGTTACTTGAATTTCTGCTATAAGGCTAGTGTTTACTAACAAATACTTCTCATATTGTGAATTTAAATTCTCTATATTTTTAAAATAAATAGAGGTTGCTAGTATAGCTAGAATTCTTCTCTTTTATTGTATTTGTGCTTAAAAGAGGGAACAAATTTAGGGGTGCCTAAGTGACTCAGTCAGTTGAGTGTCTGATTTCAGCCAGGTCATGATCTCGTGGTTCTCAGGTTTGAGCCCCATATTGGGCTCTGCGCTGACAGCTCAGAGCCTGGAGCCTGCTTCAGATTCTGTGTCTTCCTCTCTCTCTGCCTGCTTCCCCACTTGTGCTCTGCTTCTTTCTGTCTCTCTCTCTCTGTCTCTATCTCTGTCTCTCAAAACTTAAAAAAAGAGCATTTAAAATTTTTAAAAAGGAACAGATTTAGTGTGTTATATAAAAAAGGTTTTCTATGAACACTGTATAGCTAAAGGGTTAAAATATAGATACATAGATATAGAGTCTCTCTCTTTTTATGTATGTATAAAAGAGATGAATCTTGAAGCTTTAAAACAGCCAGCAAAATAACCAGACAATCAATACAAAATGTTGCATTACTAAAAGGAATCCAGGGAAACATACAACATATGATACATATTACTGGACAAGAATAATAAGTCTTCCTGGCATGGGGTAGACACTTTCATGTGACTGATTAAACTGGCAGTTTTGAGTTCCAATCTGTGGGAAGATGTCCATTATCTTGCTAATAGTTGAAAATTAATTCCACACTGGAGCTCACTCCTAGTATTCTAGTATCCTAGAATATTCCTTATCAATGTGAGTTCAGGGACCACTTTGCCGGGCTGCATGGAGTGAAACTAATTAAAAAAATAAGTCAACACTTCCTACATTTACAATATCTCGAATCAATAAGCTAGTAGCTAGGCTATGAAATCCTGTGTAGACATATTCATTGAATCTGGATATTGGCAGTTTTGTATAATTAGCCATACATCCACAGCTCTGACCATCCCCAAACTGTTGATTAATGATTTCTTCTTAAATGCTGCAATTGAAAATATATGTTCTCTGGATAAATAAGACTAGGGCAACCTCTTTGCTGCTGGGCCATCTCTGTATGGAGAGATCTTTAAGGGACAGTTTGTACACTATGTGATTTGTTTTTGAGGTGGGGAATGAAGGTATAGTGAAAGATGCAAAGCTTATGTTTTTCATTTACCCCTGACCCCCAGGCCAGGATCACTGCCATTGCAAACAATAACTTCAGCTTGACAAAGAAGAATTAGCTTTTGCAGTCCAAACAGAAAATTATTTTATTTTGAGCTATTTGATGGTTTGTGGCTACACACACACACACACACACACACACACACACACACACACACATACACTTTACACAATATTTTTACTAAGTGCCAGGCTCTGGGCTCTGCTCTTTGCTTCCTCTGCTTTAAAGTAGAACAACTTGTATTGAAGAATATTTGTGATGATTGCAGTGGAACTACCACACTCCATTATCCTGCTATATTCAACCTAGTCTCATAAAGCTTTTATTTCAGGAGGCAAATGGTCTGAATCCCAAGATACACTTAAACCAGATGCTTCATTACTACCAACTTCATTACTTGCCAACTTCCTGGCTAAGATAAAACCAACTACAATGACTTCTATTACCAATGGATTCAGCTAACATACTGCATTAAAACAAGTCATGTACTATTTCCAATTCCTCGTTAGTTTTAATAATATTAAGGATTTGGCACCTGGGTGACTCAGTTGCCAAAGCATTTGAGCTCTAGCATCCAGCTCTTGATTTCAGCTCAGGTCATGATCTCATAGTTTGTGGGTTCGAGCCCCATATCAGGCTCCACGCTGACTGTAGAGTCTTCTTGGGATTCACACTCGCTCTTTCTCTGTGTCCCTCCCTACTGGCACACACACTCTCTCTCTCAAAATAAATAAGTAACCTTTTTAAAAATAAAATGTGTGTAAATAAATAAATATGATAGGGAAACTAGTTTTAAACTAGCTCTAAAATTAGAATATTATTCTGCAATAATCTTTATATTCTTGTTTTATCTCTTTTCCTTAAATTCAAATACATTTAAAATATGAGAAAATGATTTGAGCACTATATATCTTTCACTGAAAATTATGTTGACATTTTGTCACTTCTGATATGAAGTTTAATAGAATACATACATTTTACTGGCCTTGCTCTATGAATTATGACCTTCTCTATTCAACTATGACCTTTCTCACTCTTTTTCCACTTTCCTTGAGAGGATTACTTTTTGAAATCCTCTTTTAAAAAAGTATGGTTCTATAGTTTAACTACCCACATACAAATATATCACAGCATCATTTACAGACACAAATTTTGAAAATAACCTAAATGACTATCTGTATGGCAATGGATATCCAAAATGTAAAACATATACACACAATAATTATAATAATACATTTCAATTATTAACACATAACTATATTTATTAATACATAAAACATAAATTTTTTAGTGATGATATTAATGATAAATAATTATGATTATAGATAGTTTCTCCTATAAAGATGATATAGTAGTATAATATATAGTATAGCATAATTATAGTGTAACATGTAAGATAATTATATGGTAATATAGTTAATATGATTTTAGATAGTTAACAATTATCTAGAACAATATTAATGTTGATATTATTATTGTTTTGCTATTGTGTTAATAAACGTTTATGTATATTAAAATGTACATCTCATTTTAAATGTTCACAGTAAAGAAATCTTTGCCTTCTTAAGAATTCTTGCTTGCCACATATGCTGATAATGCTGCCAGCATTATCAAACTTTGATTAAAGATTTTTTCAAAACAAAAACAGTTCCTGTAATGTCCTCAGAAAGTATTCTTCAGAACGACTATTAACTAAAACTGCAGCACTATGTTGCTAACAAAAGAAGTACAATTAGAAAATGCTGACTGTAATACAACTATGCCATAGGGCACAAACAAATTTTGTTTTCTTTCTCCGGTCATGTGAATTATGCTGACAGGGAAGGTTGGTAGCAACTTTTGTCGACTGAATTTATTTTTTGCTTAGCAAAGCTAGAAGTCTGTAATAATGTCCATCTGGGTGACCTGAGGGTTAAAGTTTCGGTATATCTTGCTAAATAAGTTGTCTTCTGCTCAATGCCACCTATAGATTTTACAGTTCTCCGGGTTCACGTGGAAAATCTCAAAGGAGAGTGATATAAATATTAAAGAAAACATTTCCAACAAAATTTCTGTCATTTATTGTGCATTTCCCAATTAATTAAAGGAGAAAATTTATAAGACCCATGATGTCAAATTTTAATTAAATAGAAAACGAACACATTCATATTCACGAGCCTAGGGAAATCTTGAATATTTGTAATTGATGAATTCCTACACCACAGAGAAAATCATGGTGATATACATAGAAAAATAGTTGAGTTGACTGCAGATTTCCAAATAAACGTCCTTTAAATCTTTGCAAATGAAAGGCTTGTGTTCTCTGTATCAATAATCAGCTATGATT